>CM076579.1:269501178-269738466 GCA_034641835.2 Pinus albicaulis
ATGCCATCCACGAGGAAGGAGCGAAACGTGGGTAGGCCGGCTCGTGATGAGACCTCCTGTTCCAAGGTTCGTTTATTTGATATACCTTTTGGACCATATCCCTGGTGTGGTGGCCATAATGGGAATGCCACTTCACTTCCATCCCCATGATCATGGTAGGCTGGCTCTCGATGAGACCCCTATCCTGCATTTGACACTTCACATATCATGTTCACATATTTTTTCTTTTTTATAGAATACTTTTCCTTATTTATACACAAAGGGTGGTTCAACACTCCTTAAGAGTAGGAATGGTGGAAGAAGTCTTATTATCTCAATAGGAAGATATAAGCCCTTTGCTCTTATTCCTAATTAATAATCAAAGAGGGTTAAAGGAATCAGCATGATAAAGATAACCAATCAGGGAAAAATGAGTAAAACAATGACAACAAAAGATAAGAAATAAATATGTCCTTCCTTTTGTCCTCTTACTAATGCAGAGCCTTATAAATATAGCGATTTATTATTTGCGGATTTCGGTATGTTGTGATTTTATATTCATTGCATAAGTGCATAGCTGTATCTTAAAGACTAGAAAGAAGACGGGCAAGAAGCATCCTCAATTTAGATCAGCAAAAGGAATAGGCTGTTTCACAAGGAGAGCAAAAGTATGCTAGTGGTGTTCCTTTGGAAAAGAAACAATGACGGATGATAGAAAAATGGACAGCAAAAATGCAAATGCCGTTCCTTTGGAAAAAGGAACAGCAAAAATAAAAAATACTATAAAAACACTCAAAATGCCATTTCTTTGAAAAAGGAACAACAGCAATAAAAGAACGCTGTTTCTTTGAAAAAAAAGGAACAGTGGTAACCAAAAGGAACAGCAGAAGACGTAACAATGCCGTTCCTTTGGAAAAGGAACAGCAGAGATCCAGAATGTTGTTCCTTTAGAAAAGGAACAGCAAAACAAGCAAAGCCAATAGCATAAAAAAACACGCAGATGCTATTTTTAGAACGACAAAAATCGAACTTTGTGAAAGAAAAGGAACAGCAAAAAAAATGATAAGAAAACATTTAATTCAAACATATGTACAAGAATCACTCAAAAACAAGAACTTATGTACAAATTGTAAAAAGAAATGAATTCCTTAATGAATTACAGGTGAGGAAGATTTCTCTTCCTCTCCTAAAATCTCCATATCAGTGTCTCAGCATAGCTGCTGGCAGAAGGATTCCCGAGTGAGTGGTTTGCGATAGAGACGGACTCGGTGGCCATTTACTTTGAATGCATATCCATAACCGTCAATGGTAATTAGAGTAAGGGTTCCGTTGTCATGCACCTTCTGGATTTCGTATGGTCCCAACCATCGAGTCTGAAGTTTTCCAGGGAAGTCCTGAAACCGAGAGTCGTATAACAGAGCCCAGTCTACCTCGTGGAAGACTTTGTTCTTGATGAGCGCATCATGCCATTTAGCTCGCTGCTGTTGAATCAATGCTGTATTTTGTAGTGCAGAGAGCCTAATTTCGTCTAATTCATTGATCTGCTGTAGTCGATTGATTTGTGCCTCGCTTAGATCTAGGCCAACTTCCTGTGTCGTCCGTAATGTTTGGATTTCGAATTCTATGGGAAAAATGGGTTGTTTTCCAAACACTAATTGATAAGGTGAGTAACCGGTGGTGCTCCTCCATGTGGTTCTATAGGCCCAGAGTGCTTCAGGTAGTCGGGTAGCCCAATCACGCCTATGTGACGCAATGGTTTTCATTAGGATTGATTCTGTTATATTATTGCTACTTTCTACCTGCCCATTCACCTGTGGGTGATATGGAGTAGTGATTTTATGCTGGACATGATAATTGTTGAGTGTTGCAGCTAATTTATGCCCAACAAATTGTGGTCCTCCATCTGTAATTATTTCTCTGGGAAGGCCATAACGAACAAATAGATGGAACAGGAACTGTATGACAGAGTCCTCTGTGGCTCTTGGCAATGCTTCTGCCTCAACCCATTTGGTGACATATTCTGTTGCCACCAAGATATATGTTTTCTGATTTGACGAGGGGTTGATGGGTCCAACGAAATCAAGAGCCCATCGCTCGAATGGTTCAATGACTAACTTTGGTTTCAGAGGCATCTCATCAGCTTGACCAGGTCATCCCGCTTGCTGGCAGCTGTCACAGGCTTGGACAAATTTCTTTGCATCTTTGAAAATTGTAGGCCAGTAATATCCTGTCTGCAATACTTTTTGTCCAGTTCTACGCTCAGCGAAGTGTCCACCACACGGTCCATCGTGACAGGCTTTTAGGATGTCAAATATTTCATCTTCTCGAACACATCACTTGATATGCATGTCTGCCCCTGTGTGAAACAAATAGCCCCCAATCCACGAGAATCGAGCACTCTTCTGCACAATCTGCTTGCGCTCATTAGGGGTTAAATGTTTTGGTAGTTTACCTACTGCGAGGTAGTTGGCAACATCAGCATACCATGGTGTTTGAACGGCAACAGCAAACAGGTGCTCATCCGGAAATTGATCTTCAACTGCTGCTGCATCGATTGGTTTTGGTATTCTCAAAATAAAATCGGCTACAGGGTTTTCTTTGCCAGGCCGATCCTTGATTGTGATATCGAATTCCTGCAATAAAATCAACCATCTAGTTACTCTGGCATTTGTGACAGGCTTATTTGCTAAATATTTTATGGCAAAATGGTCTGTATACAAGATAACAGGATAGCCTGTAATATAATGTCTAAACTTATTGACAGCATGTATTACAGCTAGGAATTCTTTTTCAGTAACAGTGTAATTTAATTCAGCAGGGGATAAATTTTTGCTGATGTAATAGATAACATATGGTTTTTTATCCTCTTCCTGCCCAAGGACTGCGCCAATGGCTGTATCTGAGGCATTAGATGATATCTGGAACGATAAGTCCCAGTTTGGTCCTCGAAGGACTGGGGCTGTGGATACGAGCTTCTTTAAATCCTCGAAAGCACGGTCACATTTTTCTGTCCAAAGAAAATCAACGTTACCAGTTAGTGCATATAAAGGAGCAGCAATGTGCGAATAATGTTCTATAAATCGCCTATAATAACCAGAAAATCCAAGAAAGCTACGTACCTCTGTTTGAGTAGTAGGAGTGGGAATGAGCAAAAGTATTTGGATTTTGGCCGGGTCTACCTGAATACCGGCTGCTGAAACATAATGTCCTAGAATAAGTCCTTCAGTCATCATCAAAAAACATTTTTCGTGGCTTAAGCAAAGCCTGGTAACAATGTAGCGTTGTAGGACTTTTTCTAGGGTGTCTAGAGCTGGATCAAAATCATCTTCATATGGTGTAAAGTCATCCATGTAAACTTCAAGTCCATCATTTATTAAATCTGCAAAAATGCTAAGGATAGCCCTCTGAAATGTGGCAGGAGCATTACATAGGCCAAAAGGTAGAACTCGATAGGCAAATGTTCCCCAGGGACAAGTAAAAGTATTTTTATCCTGGTCTTCAGGGGCAATCTAAATCTGATTGTATCCACTGAAGCCATCCAGGAAAGAAAAGAATTTCTTCCCTGCTAAAGTATCTAATACTTGATCTATAAATGGGAGAGGAAAATGATCTTTCTGTGTTGCCTTGTTTAGTTCCCTATAATCCACACAGATTCTCCATTTTCCATTCTTTTTTGGTACCACCACCAGCGGAGAGACCCATTTACTATCAGAAATAGGATAGATAAGGTTGACATCTAAAAGTTTCTGAAGTTTAGCTTTTACCACATCCTTTAGATGAGGATTAAGTCTCCTTTGCGGCTGACGAACAGGTCTGGCGTATTTTTCCGTATAAATGTGGTGTGTACATAACTGGGGATCAATTCCTTTCATGTCAGGGTAATCCCATGCAAATGCTTCTTGATATTTCGTTAACAAATGGATGAGCTTAGTTTCTTGTTCAGGTGTGAGATTAGCATTGATGTTTAAAGTTTTTCCCGGTGCAATTTCCACAGTTTTACTGTTTGCAACATAAGTAACAGGTATCGTTTGGTCATGCGTATCTTTCAGAGGATCTTCCCCCAATTCATTATCAAATGCTGCTTCTATCATGTGACACTGTGTGCGAGGTTCAGTTTGACTAATGAAATTATTAATGGCATCATCTTCTGTTTGGTCTTTAAAATCAAGCACCTCTTGTATAGTTAATGGAGATCTGATGTTATCAGTAAGGTATGATACAGGGTGCTTATTAGTTTTGATCATTGTGACACTTGGCTGCGCTGGAGGATATAGAACTAAATTTTTGCTATTCGGTCCTTTAGTTATGGTCATATTTCCCTGCCGGCAGCCAATGTAGGCATCGGCAGTGGCAAGCCAAGGTCTACCTAAAATTAGTGGATGTCCATCAAGTCGGGTTTTTGGATTAATTATCAGGAAATCGGTTGGATACTCCCAGGATTCTACAGAGACCATGACATCATGTAGAGTACCCTCTGGTCTAACCACAGATTGGTCAGCCAATTCCAATAGAGTAGAGGTGGGTTCTACAGATGTAATGCCGAGCTTTTGGCAAGTTGTGGTTGTTAAAATATTAATTGCAGCCCCTAGATCAACTAAGGCATTAGACAGGGTCTGACCATAAATTTGAACAGTTATAATTGGATTCCCTGGGTCTTCATATTTAATGGGTGTTTCTCTCCCAGACAATAGGTCAGATAAAGTACCGACTACTTGGACTCTTGGATTATTTGTTATATTCCTCCTTGGTTTCTTTATGCATAATTCTTTGATAGTTTTCGCGTATATGGGAATGTCTTGATTGGCTTGGAGGAATGGAATTTTTATGTACAGATTTTGTAATTCTCCCAGAATGTCAAAGTCAGGATATTGTATGGGTCGAGGTATGGCTAATCATTCTGGGAACGGAGGAGAGGATGTGGTTGCTTGATTATGAGTTTGTTGCTTATTTACATCCTCTTGTTGTAACTGATGTTCTCTTGGTAACTAATCTTCAATATGAACTGTTTTATCTCCCTCAGTTTCAATTATACGTCCAGATCTTAACTGAAGGTCATTGCACTCCCTCAGGTCGGGTCCTATTTCTGGTGATTCTATGATTTGAATAGATTGGACCTGTCTATTATTTGGATTGGGATCGGGTTGGGCTGGGAGTTGCGGTCTCAGGTTAGACTGGGGATTTTGTTGTAAGGCTGGCAGAGTAGGTTGAGGGAGCGGAATAGTTCCAACTGGGTGGTACATCGGTCTCTGCCAGCTTGTCTGCCAGGGTGAACTTTGTGAAGTAGAGGGGGTCCATTGTGAAGGATATGGGCCATTTTGCCAATATGGTGGAGTGTAAGGGAAATTCGGCCAACCAGATTGGCTTGTTTGATTCAGCCATGGATTTGAAGAAGGAAACGATTGTGGTGACCAGTTTGTAAATGGGGGTTGAGATTGATTTTTCCACATACCATATTGTTGAGCATTATACTATGGGGGTTGAAAGAAAGAGGTTGAGTCCGAAAACATACCAGGTTGTCTCGGCTGCCACTGGCGGCGCTGGTTGATCGAATTCACCGATTCTGGTTCTTCTTCTGCTTCCTTATATACCGCTTTCAATTCAGGAAGTGAGGGGCAGCTCTCCGTAAGGTGATCTTTTGTACAGATGGCGCATGTTTGGACTTTATCCAGTGGACATTCCTTGTGGCTATGTTTTTTTCTGCATCGGGGGTAGAAGATTGCCAAATTCTGTTCTGCCTTCAACTGCTTCTGTTTAGCCTGCACAATATCAAGTTGTGTAGTTAGTGTCCCCATAATATCAGTTTTAAAATTTTCTAATAAATTTCCAATTTTTGCACGTGTTACTCCTTCTGCTGATACTTTGTTATCTTGTGCAAACCGATCATATTCTGTTGGTTTTATTCTTGTGCTGCCTCTCGAACTCCTGATACATAAATCAATGATGTCAGCAAAATTCTCTTGATAAATGTCCCCTTTTCCCATAATGTTTAATGTTTCAATCCATTGTTCCTTCATACCCCTTATTAATGCAGTTTTTAACACATTATCAGGTAAAGGTAGCGATGTATAAGGAGATCTTTGTAGATTGTACTGAAAACGTTCCACATACTCTTCCAATGTTTCATTCGGTCTGGCTGACATTTGAAATATTTCGTCTTTCAATTCTCTAGACCTACAATAATCCTGATATTTTTTTAAGAAGGATTCTTTCATTTGATCCCAATTGTTGATAACCCCGCCACCTAGCCCCATAAACCATCTTAAAGCAGCCCCTTTCAAGGTAGAGGGGAATAATTTCAATTTTTGGGGATCGGTGGTGTAATCGTACCCCCTACATAACACATCGAATTCGAATAGGAATGCATCCGGATCTTCCGATGTGAGTCCGTGAAATGTAGGGATATGCTGAAGAGGGATAGCTTTCATGGGTGCATTTGCTGCAGAATCCACTATAGGATATTGTAATGTAGAGGTTTGAGCATTTGGCTGGTTTTGAGCCATGGGATCGAATATATGCCAATAACCTTCAGGGATATCTAGGAGGGTATTCCTAGGTTGAGAGGGAACGGTTTTGACAGGGATATTTTTAATAGCGCTTCCTTTATCTGGAATAATGAGAATTCCTGAAGATTGGATTCCTTCAACAATGATTTTCGCAGCACTCCCCTTATCTGGGCTATCTAATGGCTGATTTGTTTCAATAGGGGATTTTGGTTCATTGGTTTCCCCTGTTTCTCCTTCTCCTTCACAAAAGTTGCTGGAATTCCCTTCCTGCAATAGTTCTGGAGTAGAATTTTCGATTTCTTGAAAGTCCTGCTCTTCAGTTTGACTATGCACCTCAGCACAGGCTACAGATGGTGATCCTGTGGCCTGAAGGGAACTAGTAGGTGGTTTAGAAATGTTTTTCTTGAGGCCTACTGATGGCTGAGATTCTGTTTTCTTATAGATTTCGTCTATGAAGGTCGTTCGGCCAAGGGTCACCGACCCCTTAGCTTTTTCAGGCTTGGATGGGGGTTTGATATTCTTTTCTGGTCTTTTCTGCTTAGTCATGCACTCAAATGAACTACCAACTTCTATTCAAACAAAGCAAAAAACAACTCTGTTAGGAAAGCGGACAGTGGAGCAGGGTTTTTACATGCTCCGCACGTAGGTTCTTACCTTCCGTTTTTAGGATCCAACTCCTCCCTAGCAGGCTCGTACACTACTCTGAAAAAGACAAATGGCTACACTCTTTCCCCGGCAACGACGCCAAAATGTAGAGCTATAAAAAGGGTCTCTTTCACCTCTAATTACCTCACATTAATATGTCAATCCGGGAGCGTTTTGTTATTACAAAGAGTGACTCAGTCTGAGGCTATCACTTGTCAGAGTAATGCTAGTAGTACAATGTTTAAGAAATACAAGAGTAAATGGATGCTTGTCTGTAACTAAATTACTTCAAAGAATAAATCACACACTCAGAAAACTCAACAGCTTATCAGTCAAGGGTTCGGAAGTGATAACCCATCCCTTCGGAAACTGATGGAAAGGAAACTAGAGCATAGACCACGGGTCTGGGAGCTAGAAAGTGACTGCCAATGCTCACTACAACCTTAGATCATCTCTCACGCCAAAAAAACAAATGCGATTAAATGGAACAACAAATAAAGAATTGAACAGCAATTCTGGAATAGAACAGCAAATCTAAAATGGAACAGCAATTGAATAACTAAGTCCCGCGAGTTGTAACCAAGCTTAATCTATTAACTCAAATGCACTCTTCGCAATCAAATAACATTCTTTCACTCTTAAGGAAAATCACGCAAAACACACTAATGGAACAGCAATAACTATTGATGAATTATGGAGCAGCTCTAGTAAATCATAAACGCACACAACACGCTGGAATAATAATCTGATCAACCTTAATCAACAGGAATACGACTGTGCTTCCAAATAGAACACTATTATTTCTGAATCCAATGATTATGAAGAACACTACCTCAAACGAATGTATGACACGAATGTTCAGTATAACAGCTCTATAACAGAACAGTAAGAACATGCAATTAACTCTTGAAAGGATTAATAACTTGATGCGGAGTCAACACACGATTCTATCTGTAAAAACCTCAATGATTCAATCTTTAACAGAGCATGTAATATCAACTTATAAAGCATATCAAATTACCAAATAACAATGATAAACAAACCACGCAGAAATCAAGTCGTAATGGTACAGAAGCAAGTGTCCTCCGGGGCCGGGCCCTTAGCCTCCAAGGATACACCGCTTGAAGTTAATCCAGACGCAGAGATGAAATAATCACCAAGCTTTTATTAATGCATCGGTCAAAAATACAATGAACCAGTTCTCAACGAGACTTAATAATCAGAGCTGATGTTTAACAGAAAATTACATAAAAGCATATCCTTCTTATTTCTAAGCTCACAGTGCTGTCCCTTTATATAAAGGCGACGGCGGAGATGTCCAAGTAACAAGATAAATAAAGCAGCGATCCCTCAAGATCGAAGATCCTGAGGGATTCGCCAAACTGTTAATTTTTCATCCTTTCCTTTCTTTTGCGCCGAGCTGGTGTCTTCTCCTTCTTTTCCGGGCCGACTTGCTTTAATCTGTTTAGCCTTGTTTGCATTCGGTTCACCTTCAGAGGGACAGTAGTTATCTCGACTTTGTCTCTTCCTTTGGAGCGGAAATTCCTCGTTTTCTCCTCTTCCTGTACAGAAAATAACCATTATCAGTGGTTAAGTCTTGCATATCAATTTTCACATGTTTTGTTATAATTCCTTATTACTTTCCAAATTCATGATACAAAAAGGTTTACAAAACTTGTTGAAAAGGATCGGAAATAGATGTCAAGGGTGAGCTTGATAGTGAAGAAGAATGTTCAGTGACCACATTCATTGGATCAAGATTAGTTGAAGGTGTGTTAGAAAATGACTATATCGTTGTATATGCTATCTCAAAAGGACTCAAAGGCATCTCGCCATTGAAAGAATCTATTTCTGATGCTAAAGGCACTATCCAAGGATCATTGAATGGAATAGTACTTGATGAAATCATATCGATATTAGAAATTGTATGTGGTACGTTGGGTGGAGGCATAGAAAAAGTTCCCATTAAAACATAATCTTTTACTAAACCTACTCCAACATCTTCATAAGGAATAGTCAATTTTTCAACATGCCGAATACTATCTGTAGAGGTTGGGTCAAACGAATAATATGACAACTAATCGATTTTCACAATCTTTCCCTTATGAGGAAACATGATTAACCGAAAGACAGAAGACACGACAACAGTCATAGCATAAGACCAACTTCGACCCAGAAGAAGGCTGTAATCTAGAGGGGCATCAACTACTTCCACATCTAGATTAATAGTTTTACCTTTGACCTCTATAGGTAGATCTTGTAAAATTCCATATGGATGGAATCCTCTTCCATCAAAAGCTTTAAGGATTGTTGGAGATTGGTTGATCATTAGAGAACCAAGACTTTTCCAAAAATTTAATGACATAATGCACATGGATGCCCCCTCATCAATTACAGTACGAAAAATTCTTTTATTTTTTACTAATACCAGAATCTGAAAAGCCATCTGATGGGGTAGTCTCGGTGTAAAAAATTTTAAATCGAAGACCATAAGGTTAGAATCCTGAGGATCTATAGCTCCAATAGTTGATAAAAGTAATTTCCTTTGTGCTAGACATGATTGCAGCACTTCTAAGGCCGACATTGCTGAAGGGGAAATCGCCAAGTCTTCAACAATGTTGTAGTTATGAGCAGCTCTCGCATGTGGATTGAAAGCTGACTTCCGAAGTACACCTTTAGCGGGTAGTTTAATTACTAGATTGGGATTATTTTTCAAGATATGAAGTGGATTAGAAACCGAAGGAGTTGTAGTGGGTGTTGAATTATAATTTTCTAGTTCTTTACCAATAACAGGATTTTTACTTCCATAGTCTTGTGATCATGTCGCAACCATAACTTCAGACATCATTAAAATATCTGCTGATGAGTGTGAAGAAGATCTTGTCATTTTTCTATGTTGAGTATGAAAAGGATCCTTCAAGATAGTGGGTGTGGGTGAACCTTTGAAAAATTTAGAGACCTCAGATCGATGCGGGCAATTTTTAGTAAAGTGATCCTCGTCACAAATAAGACAAGGATAACGAGGATTTCATTTACCGTTAGATGGTTCAGTTTTTTCAGTTTTATTTTTGGGTGACAAATTTTGTTTTCTTTTATTCTTACCTTTCTTCTTATTACTAGTTTTGGATTTAGCTGTAGATGAATCTACAACGTGAATGTCGGCAGAAGTTTCAAGGGAAGAATCTCCTTTCGGTGAATCAGGTAAATTTATTATAGGAGAATTATCTTTTTAGGACTTCTTCTTACTTTCATTTGTGTTAACTAAACCTATTACACCATCTACAGCATGAGACCCTGAAGGAGTTGTAGTTATTTGACTAGGACGTGGTAAATCATGAATTGTTTCATACAATGTACCTAACTGTGTATATACAAGGTCTAAGTACTGAGCTTGAGCAATGACATGTTCCTTAGTAACAACTCCTCCCTTAGCCACATCTTCATTGATATTTGGAAGTAATGATTTGATGAACCATTCTGCCGAGATATGATCCGGAATAAAAAATTTCACCAAATGTCTTTTACGTC
Source organism: Pinus albicaulis (assembly GCA_034641835.2). Taxonomy (NCBI): domain Eukaryota; kingdom Viridiplantae; phylum Streptophyta; class Pinopsida; order Pinales; family Pinaceae; genus Pinus; species Pinus albicaulis. Next base: position 269,511,834 of record CM076579.1, read on the forward strand.
TCCATTCATGTATGTGATGCGTAGGTTTTTTTAGTGAAGTCAATAATCCCGTGCCATTATAGTATCTGACTAGAAACTAAAAATGTGTTAAGAAAGAAGTTGCTAAAGCATTGAAATTTTTGAATGAGAAAGCGGTAATTCAATGTACCATTTGGTAGCTAAGCCTATCAGTGTTCTCTGAAATAGTCGTAATCGAATAGAATCATCAATCAAAGAGTTGGATGCACACCAGAGGTGGTAAGTCATGACATGGTTCGATGGGTCCTCTCTTGATTTCCCTTCAAATTTAGGGATATCACTGGGCAACTTATTTGGCATTGGCAGCCAATACGGAAGGTAATAGATGGGATCATTCATTAGGCGTGAAAAATTAGGTAAATCCAAGGTGCCTATGAATGGAAACCGACGATTAGGGTCTTGAGAAAATTGATAACCTTGTCAAGATATCCTAGAATAGCTTGTGCATTTGGGATTGGAATACCTCCCGGGTAACCAGGATTAGCCGAACCATATTGGGGTTGAACCGGTATCTGATATGTGTAACCAGGGTATGTTTGATGCTGGTATACTAGGTTTTGTGCTGCAGGTCCATATTGATATTGCCCTTGATATGGTTGATAAAAAAACTGAGGTTGGCTTGTTACAATTGTACTTGTACCAGGTTGTCTCGTAGGCAACTGAATAGTATTCTAGATTGTAGGTCTAGGTTGTGGTGTAGAGACTACAGGGATTTTTTATGATACTTGAGGGGTTGTAGAAATAGGAGCTGAAAAAACTCCAGGAATAGGTGTGGTAGCTTGAACAGAAGTTGGTGTAGTAGTTTGAGTTGGAGTTCTAGGTGTACTCGGACCAAGCTGTTGAGCTGTACCAGATGTAGGTACCTGAATCGTAGGTTGAACAGGCTGGATAGGTTGTTGGATTTGACGTAACCCATTGGCTGACTAGGTTAATAATAGCGTACTTTCACATTAGGTTACAAATTATTTTGAATTTGTGATGAATCCCACACTATGTTTACTCCGGGGTATGAAGGTCCCGTTGAAGGTTGTGTTGCATAAGAAGGACCATAACCAGGTTGATAATTTGGAACATATGCTTAATAATTAGCTGGATAATTCCCACTTCCTTGAAACAATTGTTGTTCCGGATAGAACTGTGGCCCTAAAGGAAGCCACTGTCCCTGCAAAGATGGTTGCCCTGGTGTAGGGTACTATCCTTGAAGAGGCTTCGGACCCTGAGTTAGGTACTGAACTTGAGGTTGATATTGACCCTGAGGTATATAATGGCCTGGAGGTATGTACTATCCTTGTGGTTGATATGGTACTTGAGGTATGTATTGTCCTTGAAGTTCCCCCCCAGGTGGTAAATTACCACTTTGAGGTTTCCCCCCAAGTGGTAAATTACTACCTTGCGGGTCAGGGTTAGGAATGTTTCCAGACATCATGTAAATGTGTTCTGCACTCAAATTTTTGGTATTTGATTCATTTGGACCAGATGATGGTATATGTTTGTTGGGAGAAGGAGTTGCTCCTAAGAAAGTACTAGAGAGCGACTGGTATCCTACTGGAATAGACAGACCACCATACAAATATGTTTCTGGTGATGCAGAAAACATGGATGATTCACCAGACATGTTTAATGGAGGTCTATAACCTCTTGGTATAGCGTAAAAAGGAATTCGGGGTGGCGAATAATTTAGACCAGTATTGTGTAGAAAGTCTAACAATTGAGAATACCAAGGATCTTGTTTGAAAGGGCTATAGTAAATCGATTCACTTGGCCTAAGATCTAAAGAGTCATGATTTGGAGGAAGAAAAACTTCTTTTTCAGTGTTAGTAACTTCTTCAATACTAATGATACCAGGAGGAAGATTTTCAGTGATACGATACTTCACTCTGGGTAAATCAGGACGATGAGGGGTTGGAGTAATGAATTCGGAAGTAGTCTTAGATATAATATTTTTAGTTTCTGGTTCACAAATTTTAGGATCCGAAGATGATAACTCACTAGTGGTACTCACTGGTTCACAAATTTTAGGATTTTAGAAACAAGTTCAGCTAGCTTAGAAATTGAAACTCTTCTTGGGGTACTCTCTGTTGTTCGAGGTTGATCTACTTTGTATTCAAGATGAACAATTATTAATTTTTCTTCGTGTTTAGTTGATCCATTCCCTGATGTTTATCCTTTCTCAGATTTAGGTTTTTCTAACTCGCTTGGTGTGTACTCAAGGGGGCTTTCCTCTGCATTCTACGTGATTGTCTACCTAATTCTCCCACAATTAAAAATTTTAACACATAAAATCAAGGAAAATTTCAATAAAATGTCCTAAAGTCTCTAAGGAAACAATCAAATTGATCGCACGCCTACAAAATCTAAGAGAAAAATCCACACACAAATTGTAGATTCTTGCACTAAAAACACTAGTTGGTGATGAAACCCAATGTCGTAGAATTTTAATGTAGAAATAATGGTTGGAACAGTTAGTCCGAAAACCTTCTTAATGAAACAGTCTGGTGCAAGTTTATCCACTTAAACCATCTCGAAGTGAAGAGAACCCTCCAGAAAGTCCAAGTGAGTCTAGTCGACATCTGCTCTAGGTATAGTGGAACCTTCCCTCCACTGTCACCTTGGGAAAGAATCCTAAATTTTATATCCACTAAGGTCACCAACGGGAACAAATATACCTGGGGGAATAGTCTACGATATGATATACATGCAAGGGTAGAGTAACAAGCTCAATCCCCTTGAAGTCTCCTTGATATAATCCAAGGTTTACCAACAAGTGACCCCAGGCTCCTCGACAATGGTCTATCCAAGGTTTACCACTTTTAATACATGTGCATCTGCTATCTTTCCCAATGAGATAGGTATGATTACTTCACTGGTTCAAACATGATATTGTGCTTGAATCTTTTAAGAACATCTTCCCAGAGCATACATGCTACAATTGGATTTTCCTACCGCAAGATTGCTACTTGTTTGTTTTAACCGTCTTGGAATGTTAATTACAACCTATTCCAAGACACTAGCCTAAGCTATATTGTTAGGTCCCTATATACTAGTATAGTCCCTTATTGTTGTTATTGTAACCCCCTTATTGTTATTATTGTACCCCTGTAACCCCCATATTGTTATTATTGTGCCCTTAAATTATTATTGTTAGGTCGGCTAGGATTCATATCAGGTCTTAATTAGAATAGACATAACATTGTGGTCTCCACTAGGATTAGGATTAGGTCATTGTGGGAGATTGGACACAACTTTTCCTTGGAGAATCAAAATTAGGTCAGACCTGTGGCATTTGAAAGAAGCTTCAAAGGGCTACTATAGGGTTGAATTTCAGATATTGAATATTTTCAATTACAGAGATAATCCAATTTCAATATCGAGCTCCTCAAAAGCAAGAAAAAGGTGTGTATTTTTTTTTCCGAATTGCATAAGTCTTGTTTGAAGAATAAATTTGAATTGATTCCAAGGGCATATTATAGAATAGATATCAGTATTGGGTTCTAAAATATGCCCCGTAAAAATAATTCAACACCCATTAAGCCTTCAGAAGGCTCTACTATGACTCATGAAGATGAAGAATTGCAACATGATCTATCAAAATTACAAGAGCAAGTGCAACAAATTTCACTCTCGCAAAGAGCAACAAAAAATGGAGTTGGATGGTGGATGTTTTGAAGAAAGGCGTGGAAACTAAGATGGATGGTTTGAAGAAAGGCGTGGAATCTAAGATGGATGGTTTGAAGAATGGCATGGAAGCTAAGATGGATGGCATGGAAGCTAGCATGGAATCTAAGATGATGACATGGAAGTCGAGATGGAAAACATGAAGAATGATCTAAAAGCAGACATGGAAGTGTTGGACAAAGTTGATACAAGAAATGTTTCCTAATGGTGAAAATATAGTAGAGGAAACTCATGATGAGAGCAAAATAAATGTTAATCGTGATTTCATAAACTCTACTGTTGGAGGGAAGAACCACCATATTCCAAAAATGGATATGAGGAAGTTTGATGGAAAGGATCCTGTAACATGGATACTACAGATGGAGCAATATTTTGATCTCCATAATGTGAAAAACACTCAAAAGGTACGCATTGCAACTTTACATTTAGAACAAAATACATTTGTATGGTATCGATGGCTTTGCTCCCGTAAAAAAATTGTCACTTGGTCAATTTTTACGGAGGAAATGATAGCACATTATGAGGATACAAAGATCAACACCTTCTTTAGCCAATTGATAAATCTCAAACAAAAGGGTTTAGTGGGGCAGCACATTGAGGACTTCCAAAAATTGAATATAAGGGTAACTGATATTCCAGAGGAACACAGAATTGATCTCTTCATAGGCACTTTAAAGGATAACTTCCAACATGAAGTTCGCGTTTTGGAACCTGATTCATTGGAGAAGGCATTCAGGTTGGCAAGAAAAGTTGAATGTAAAATTATGGCGACAAGGAAGCCTACCACTCAATTCTATAAAGAAGGAAGTGTTGCTACGCCTAGATTTCCACAACCCACAAGGTTGACACCACAACAATTGGAAGAAAAAAGAGCAAAAGGGCTTTGCTACAGTTGTGATAGCAAATACACTAAAGGTCATAAGTGTGCTGAGAAGAAATTATTTTACATAGATTGTGAAGAGGAAGAAGAAAATGAACAAGAAGAGGATATACACCAGGAACCAACCCAAGAAGAGGAAGAAATGAGTCCTACCATATCGTGTAATGCATTGGCAGGAATTACCACTCCTCAAACTCTCAAGATAGAAGGACATATCAAGAAGAAAAAGGTAATAGTGTTGATTGATTCAGGTAGTACCCATAATTTTATTCAATGTAAGGTAGCCAAGGAATTGAATTGTTTCCTATACCCAGCACCAGAATGTCAAGTGATGGTCATAAATGGAGGAACTATAAATTTCTCTGGAAAATTCCATAATATCAAGCTAACCATGGGGGAATATGTATTGAATAGTCCAATGCTTTCCATTCCTATGGGAGGTGCTGATGTTGTACTAGGAGTACAATGGTTACAATCTTTGGGGACGGTAGCTTTTAATTTTCAAGATCTTTTCTTGAAATTCTTTTCAGAAGGAAAGGAAGTCGAATTACGGGGTATTGAAGGGAAGCCAGGAAGGATAATAAGCTCTAATGGCATGACAAAGCTTCTAAAGAAAGAACAACGAGGCGTAATTGCACAATTATGCTCACTAGAAGTTCCAACATCAAAATCATCTATTTCTGCAGATCTCCAACAACTCTTGGACAATCATTCCAAGGTGTTTGAAACTCCCAAAGGACTCCCACCTATTCGTGATCATGATCATGCTATTCATTTGATTCTAGGAAGTGTTCCTCCAAACATCAGGCCTTATAGATATCCTTACTTCCAAAAGAGCGAAATTGAACGTATGATTGCAGAAATGTTAGAGGCGGGTATAATTCAACCTAGTCAAAGTTCTTTCTCTTCTCCTATAGTATTGGTACACAAGAAGGATGGATCATGGCGAATGTGTCCGGATTATAGGGAGCTCAATAAGCTCACCATTAAAGACAAATTTCCCATTCCTGTGATTGATGAATTATCGGATGAATTACATGGAGCAATTTATTTTACCAAGTTGGATCTTCGTTCAGGATATCATCAAATTAGAATGAAGACTGAAGATATTCCGAAAATAGCATTTCAAACTCATGAGGGTCATTATGAATTTTTGGTCATGCCTTTTGGCCTTACCAATGCACCTTCTACATTTCAAGGGTTGATGAATTCCATTTTCAAACCCTTCCTTATAAAATTTGTGCTACTATTTTTTGTTGATGTATTAATCTACAACAGGTCCTGGAAGGATCATGTTCAACATGTTGACAAGGTGCTCAAACTATTGCAGGAGAAAAAATTATATGAAAAAACATTCAAATGTTTCTTTGGAGCACAAGAGGTGGAATATGTGGGTCATATTGTATCTCACGAGACTGTTAAGGTAGACCCTAAAAAAATTAAAGCCATTAAGGAATGGAAATTCCCCACAACCATAAAGCAGTTGCAAGGAATTCTCGGGTTAACAAGGTATTATCACAAGCTTGTTAAGAATTATGGGAGAATATCAGCACCTCTAATGTAATATTCCTAAAATTAGCATGTAGCTAATATGAATATTAGATTTTTATTTTTGCACCTAGTTAGATGAATAAATGGGAAAAGGACCCATTTTTAACTTGTATTGACATAAAATCCCTCTTGGTGTGAAAAGGGGATAACTTGGTGGCTGGATTTTGCACCTCCCATATGTGAATAGGAAAAGGATCATGTTGATTCAGTCAAGTTGACCAAGTCAACAGTGCTGCCTAAGAGGGTGTGGCTTGCTTGAGAAGACAACGCAGTTTTGGAGGGAAAGTATTCACATGATGTTGGAAACCCTAATAGGTGGGACCCAAGGTGAGGAGGCTCACAAAAATTATAAGGAGGAAGATGGTAGAATTTTGGGGTTAGCTTATGGATTATTGATTTTGGTCTGCATAGACTATTTGCAGACTCTTGCTGGTTAGCAGAGTTGCAGTGTTGTTCAGCACAAGGTATTCCTCGCTAGGAATTCCTTCTCCTTCATTGGGTGATCTCCTGGAGGGGTTCTGTTCTTCATTCTCCACATTTGGGCTTATGGCCTAGCATCCTCCTTCAGCCACAACATTATTCCTATAGCAGGCGATGTTGCGTTGCAGGGTGTTGTAGTGGGAGATTTTTGCAACACCATCTCTTGAGCTTATCTTTCAGAGGAGGGAGCTCCCCTTTCTTTGCAAGATCTGTACAGGAGGTTTTGGATCTCATTTTACATCTTGGCAAGTGGCCAAATCCATTCCCATCCACTACAGTGTATTTTACTAGGGAAACTATGTCATTTTTTCCAGAGCAGCAGTTGCAGGGTTTTGTCCCTTGCTTGTGAGCTAGTTCCTTGGAGAAAAGGCCAAACTTTCTCCCAGAAAGCTCTATACTTCATTCTTTCTCTGTCACTTGTATATTTTAGTCACATATATTTAGTGCTACAGTAAAACTATGTTTTTCAAATCCATATCTACATATCTGCATTTTCGTACATTGTGCTCTCAAGAAACCCTTGTCGGGTTACTCTTATTTTGTATAAAGAGGGAGGAATCTCCATTTTCTCAGCCATTGATGCATTGTATACTCCAAATATATTTTGTCTTGTCATTTTCTACATAAACCCTCATAAAAGTAACACTTTTCTTTCTTCATTACTTTCTACATGAGCTACGTTATGGGGTTTGGGCTTATTTGAGGCATATTGACTTGGGGAGATCTATTTATGTTGGCTAGAGTGATTTTTTTCACCTCTAATTCTGCATGTGAGTTGTATATCATGTATTCTAAGGGATCCAAGTCCCATTTCTCACTTTTATAACGTTATTTTCTGAAGACATCTGTTTTATGCCCTATATTGCTACATTTCCCCACTTGGGAAGGAGGATATAGGCCATCTACTTGTTGAGGTTCTTTCATTTGCTAGTGAGATGTAATTTTAAATCTAATGAGCTGATCTACATTTCCATGCTCATGAATTTCTGAAGCTCCAACTTTGGAATATCTTGAGATATTCCATTTGTTGTAGAAAATATCCATTTAGGGATATTACAGTGGTATCAGAGCTGCCATCTTGGCTCAGCCTATGGATTTCAGATCCAATCATAATATAAGAAGAGGAGGATAAAAAAATGATGGATAGGATGAGATTAGTCTCATCCATTTTCAGATCTAAGAAGAGCCTCTCCAAGGAGGTTCAACCGATGGAAGAAGAAAGATGCAATGAAACTCCAAGAGGGTTTCAAGAAGGGGAAAGTTGTAGTGAGACATCTAGAAGGTTTCAAGAGGAATAAGAAGACCCATGCACTTCCTGCTCTCATAGAGGAAGTGGAGAGAAAGAAGACCACTTAGAACATGAGATCCTGAGTGGGTATTTGGCAGAATACAAGTGCCAACCGAAGGCTTTCAAAGAGACCTTATATTTTCCTCAATTTATTCAACTGAGAGAAGAAAGAAGACCATGTAGTAAGAGAATGATAAGAGGCAACAGATTCCTGTTGTCTACATTTGATGGATCACTCAAGTGTGTAGCAAAGACTTGGGTGATGAAGCTAGAAGCATTTTTCCTACTACATCCAGTAGTGGAGAAAGAGGTTGTGGAGATCTTAGCGTTTCACTTGTAGGGAAAGGAAAACTCTTGGTGGATCAGCCATGAAGGTCATGCAAGAGTATCTACTTTTGTTGATTTTATTCATCAAGTAATCAAGATATTTGATAGTAGAAGACCAGAGGAGGAAGAGTCCTCTTCTCCACTTGAGCGGCTTTGTACCAGTGTTGTAACATTCATGAAGGGGAAGCCATCTATAGCAGTAGTTGGATCAGCCACAAATTGAAGAGAGGAACCCTTGCATCCATATAAGAGGTTCCCAAGACTCACCAAGGTATGCATGTATTTCCATTTCCAATCATTTCAGAAATTCTTATGGAAAACTTTGGGAATTTGTCCTCACATGGTCAAGGATCAAAACTCATGGCTATGGTGGAACAACAAGCTTGCATAGTGTTGTGAAAAATGGGATTGATCCAAGAGGGGATGAACATTCATTCCTTTTCACTTTATTTGAGTTGTAGGCAGCATGAGGAGTTAGTGTGCAAGATGGTGGGAGGCATGATGAATGTTGTGCCACTTTCTGTTGTTGTTTGGCCTTCAACAAACTTGGATTCTTTTGGGTCCAAGAGGATCATTGATGAGAGGTCTTTTCTGGAAGATCTCCAAGGGGTTACATCTCAACTTCCCATGAGGTGTAAAGAGGAATACTTGCTTTGGTAGACTGGTAGTCTTCATTGGAAAGACACCAAAGGAGAAAATTATTGGAGGCATTCGCATTTGGGTGAAGAGTCTTCTTCTAAAAAAGAAGACATGAAGATTCCTCTTTCAAAGTAATACGAAGATATATGGTCTCCTATTGATGATGAGGCATTTTCCATGATTGAAGAAAAGGCTACGGGTGATAGCGCAGTCATGGCATAGGCATCTCTAGCATTTCATGAACAAGAAGAAGAAGCAACTTCTCCAAGAAGAGAAGATCTTGCACTCTTGCAAGGAGTTTCAAAGAGTCTCACATATAGAAATTATGGCACAATCCATGAGCAGCATGTGCCATCATTATCAGATGGTGAGATCCTGAATACTACAGAAAATAAAGGGGAGGGAAAGCTTCATAGGATAAGAAACATTTACCCCTCTTTATTTCAAAGGAGTGATGTCCTAAGAAGGCATGAAGATCTGTGCAAGAAAATCAAGGACACATCAGTCCATACATCTTTCTATCATGATCTATGCCTTGATGTCTCCTTACTTGGAAGAAACCCACTAGGACAACCTCTTGATGAAAAGAGCAAAGCGTTCTCTCAACCTTGTACATTGATGATACATTTGGCCAAGAGAGGAACTATCAAAGTGCTGGAGAATTTGGGTAAGAAGCATGCTTATGCCAATCACATTTTACTTTATAATTGCATGCATTATTTTGCTTTACATGTGCAGGCCATGACTCCTGAAAGGAGTGTCTTACCATATAAACTTCATGGCTAACTATGTGCCATAACTATTTCCAAATATGGCCACTCCCTTGATGAGCTAAGGAAGGTCTTGCAGTGTGATGGGTGCTTCCCTAAAGCACCAAATATACATTTCACCTTCATCCTTGGTGTAATGATGAGGGCAGCAAGTAAGTGGCATATAAACCACTTACCAAATCTAGATCTAAAGCAGGGAGGAGATGACCTGCACTAGTTTCTATTGGGTGAATATGGGTACCACCCAAAGTTTTTGATTTTATTGTCTCATGCCTTGTATCTCAAGAAAGGAATGCGTGAGAAGGAGGCATGGTTTCTTGGGTTGACAAGAAGAGAGTATGGGTAGAAATATTCCCATACTTTTCATGATATTTCCAGAGAGGAGAAAGGCACATTCATGGTGCAAGGAGGCTACCCTTTTGCATTAGAGGATTATGAGGGGCTTCCATGTAGGAAGGAGATCTTCTCACATAGAAGCATGATGGTAGATGGCTTTGGCATATGGAATGTCAATGGGAGAAGTCATGGAGTGACAAGAGCTTTGTTACTAAGGCCTACAACGTTGTCACTTGAGAGCATGCTATTAATGATGGAGTGTTCCAAAAGAAGTATGCACCCTCTCCTCTTGGAGATTTTTATGAGAAGATTCTCATGGGAGGACTCATTCATGGACATCACCTTCAACTTACACATGATGCATTGTATGAAATGAATTTATGTGCTTGTTGATTACTCTATTGAGTATTTGTATTTTCTCACCATATGTAAACAGTGCATTTCTCCACAAGAGAGCAAGATTATTTTTGGGTTTCATGGTCACTTTAGGGCCAAATTTTGTAATGTTGATAACCCATCTCTACATGACTTTGGGAAAGTGTTGTATTGTTTTGATTGTACATAGCTAGTATATATTTCTTCTTACTACTCCATAGTAGATGAGCTAACATGCATAGCTGCAAATTCCATGAAGAACAACTTGCCACTTGATGCTCTGAATCAGTAGTTGAAAGGATTGCGATGTATCCACCAGAGAGACCATGTGTATCATCCAAACTCTCACATAAGCTTCAGCCATTTTCTGATTTGGATGCCATATGGTGATGACGTGCCATTCATCTTGAATGGAATGGTTTGGGTTGGCATGGATTATGACTTTGGAGGAAGGGTCCTTGGAGGCTCAATCTTCTTCTTGCCATTGGAGGGCAATCATGTTGCAGCCCAAGATCAACATGCCCTCTACACTTATCATAAGTGGAGAAGAGGACAATGTGGGATAGACCCTCTTTCCTATCATTTTCATTTATTCATCCCACCTACACTTAAGGATCCAAAGGTGGAGGAGCTTCTTCATGACTTGCCATGTTGGAGGGTGACTCATTTCATATGGATGATAGCTTGGGGGTGGAGGTTTCACTTGGGAATGAGGATTTCCCATGCATTTCATAGTCCATGCCTTGAGAGGACCTCTAGAAAGCACATAGTTGTCTCCTTGAGTATGCTACTTCTGCATGATGATAGCCATTTGGGGTGTCCACCAAATTCTAATTTGTTTGCTTTGGAGAGGCACTATGAGGATTCATTGTTGAGACAACATCTCTTTACTTGGAGGAGATCATCATACATGGATGCTATAGGGAGAGTAGGAGACATAACTCAGTATATCCTTGCACTTTATTTAGGACAAGCAATCTTTGAGAGGGGAGGACTATAATATTCCTAAAATTAGCATGCAGCTAATAGGAATATTCAATTTTGATTTTTGCACCTAGTAGATGAATAAATGGGAAAAGGACCCATTTTTAACTTTTATTGACATAAAATCCCTCTTGGTGTGAAAAGGGGATAACTTGGTGGCTGAATTTTTCACCTCCCATGTGTGAACAAGAAAAGGATCATGTTGATTCAGTCAAGTTGACAAAGTCAACAACGCTGCCTAAGAGGGTGTGGCTTGCTTGAGAAGACAACGCAGTTTTGGAGGGAAAGTATTCACATGATGTTGGAAACCCTAATAGGTGGGACCCAAGGTGAGGAGGCTCACAAACATTCTAAGGAGAAAGATGGCAGAATTTTTGGGTTAGCTTATGGATTATTGATTTTGGTCTGCTCAGACTATTTGCAGACTCTTGCTGGTTAGCAGAGTTGCAGTGTTGTTCAACACAAGGTATTCCTGCTTAGGAATTCCTTCTCCTTCATTGGGTGATCTCTTGGAGGGGTTTTGTTCTTCATTCTCCACATCCAGGCTTGTGGCCTAGCATCCTCCTTCAGCCACAATGTTATTCCTGTAGCAGGGGAAATTGTGTTGCAGGGTGTTGCAGTGGGAGATTCACAACACCAGGTCTTGAGCTTATCTTTCAGAGGAGGGATCTCCACTTTCTTTGCAAGAGCTGTACAGGAGGTTCTGAAGGTCATTTGACATCTTGGAAAGTTTCCAACTTTTTTCCCATCTACTACAGTGCATTTTACTAGGGAAACTGCGTCATTTTTTCCAGAGAAATAGTTGCAGGGTTTGATCCCTTCCTTGTGAGCTAGTTCCTTGGAGAAAAGGGAAACCTTTCTCCCAGAAAGCTCTGTACTTCATTCCTTCTCTATCACTTGTATATTTCAGTCACATATATTTAGTGATACAGTAAAACTATGTTTTTCATATCCATATCTGCAGATCTGCATTTTTGTACATTGTGCTCTCAAGAAACCCTTGTCAGGTTTCTCTTATTTTGTATAAAGAGGGAGGAATATCCATTTTCTCAGCCATTGATGCATTGTATACTCCAGATCTATTTCGTCTCATTATTTTCTGCATAAACTCTCAAAAAAATAAAGTTGTTCTTTCTTCAGTACTCTCTGCATGAGCTAGGTTATGGGGTTTGGGCTTATTTGAGGCATATTGACTTGGGGAGATCTATTTATATTGGCTAGAGTGATTGTTTTCACCTCTAATTCTGCATGTGAGTTGTATATCATGTATTATAAGGGATCCAAGTCCCATTTCTCACTTGTATAGAGTTATTTTCTGGAGACAAATGTTTTATGCCCTATATTGCTGCATTTCCCCACTTGGGAAGGAGGATATAGGCCATCTAATTGTTGAGGTTCTTTCATCTACTAGTGAGATTTCATTTTACATCTAATGAGCTGATCTAAATTTCCATGCTCAGGATTTTCTGAAGCTCCAACTATAGAATATCTCCAAATATTCTATTTGTTGTAGCAAATCCAGATTTTGAATATTACACACACTGCTGGTATTTCTTGTGGAAATTATGGCTAGCATAAAAATTTTCTCTCCTATTTTTCATCTCTTGGTGGCCTTTTATAGGAAAACTGAAATTATCCTTCCCTCTCTTGGTACATTGTGGATGGTGACCCAAGAGAGGAGGGTGATTCCATTGTGTGCCACATTTATTCCGTTGTGTGCTCCCTTGAGGTCCTAAGGAGGATTTGGCAGTTTCCCTTAGGTGGCCTCAAGTGTGGGCTCAATGCCTTGGAGTGTGCCTTGTGGTCCTGGAAAGTGAATTCTTCCACTGTCAGGACTACGTGGATTTTTGAGGAAAAGCCATGTAAAGGCGCGCTTATCGAAGAATTCTCTGCGCAAAGGTGCATTTGACTGGTTCTTTCTGTGCGCAATTTGATTTTTCCTTTTAGAACTTAGAGATTTTTAAATACTTCAAATTCTCTAATGTCTCCAGCTTGTAAATCCTTCTGCCTGACATTAAGTAATGTCATATTTTCTTGTCCAATTTTCCAGTGATAACAGTTGCCCCCTAATGTGTGAGGTATAGGAAGACTTGTATAGCCGAAATAAATTATAGTTTCTTTTTTGTGTACTGTGTGGAGAGAGAGAGAGACTTGTGTGTAGCCCGGAGTTGGAGACACCTTGAACCGGGTCGAAGAGAGACCATGTCCTGTGGGATCCCTACAAGTAAAGGTACAATGCAACATGTACAAATTTTCTAAAAGACGGGCATGTGCCATGCTTGTAATGCTTTGGTTAGTTAAACAAATCTATTTGATAGATACATATTCTGTCTGTGTCACTAGTATGGTAGTGATATGCTGGTTGATGACGATGACTGCTGACAACCTCGGGGGTGTTTTTTCTATGACTATAGGTGGAAAGTGGTACCCATATGTGTAAAATTGGTATGGCATATAAATGTGCATTATACACATAAGCATTGTCTGGGACCTTCTCGTGTAAGCATTGATGAAAGAGACATTTATAAAGGCATGGGTCTTCGACAAATTTAATCAAAGTGCAATGGTTGTAAGGTACGATACCATCTTGACATGAAAAATTTTGTTGTAGTCGAATGTCAGGAGGATCGATGACATCTATGGGCAATGATGTCTCCCGCAGTGCCACCCAAAGATGCCTTTTTTTTGGAGAGGGGTGATCCAAGGTACTGCTTCCTTTTTGAAAAAGAGGTGTTGATTTTGACAAAAAGGAAGCCTTAAACAAATGAGGAGGTCACTGATACATAGGATTAGGATCCTGGATGTGATGGGTTTAACATAGGCATGATGGAGAGGGGTGACTGAAAAATGATGATGGGGATTCAGTGGCATAAGGTCGGAGTATTAAAAGCAGCTTGGCGGTAGTCATAACAATTTATGATGGGGAAATCCTTGGAGTTGTAAGGACTTCCAGGGTGGGTATAAACTAGTTATGAATGTCATGATGGCCTTTGCGTGAGGGTGTGATACTCCAACCAAGGGTGACCAGAGACTGCTTCCATGGGAGAAAAAAATGAATGGGTGGGTGGGGGACATAGTGCACCATTTGTGGTCTTTGTACACTTACCAAAATAATAAAATACTGGGGTTTGGTTTGTACAAAACACAAAGACGATTTCCCCAAAACATGAAAGTGTTCGCTCACTGATGATTCAAGGAAGGTATTTTTTTGAGGGTGGGGGCCCCATTGGTTGGTCTCATGTGTGAGGTTGATGAAGTAGATGAAAAAATATCACAGATGGGTTATGCTGATGGAGGTATGGTAGGCCAAATGTGAGGCGTGGTAGTGAGCTTTAAATCTTCTTACACAACCTAGTCGTCTAGGAAAGGGATTTTATTTTGATATGGTAAAACTTGACCTGATGCATGGAGAGTGAATAGGCATGAAGTGCTTCCCGGACTACAGTGGTATGGTCATGGAATCATTATTTTGTGTGGTATGGTCGTCTGTAGGTGACGGGCGCCATGGAGGGAAGGTTCTACTGACATACAAGGATTTTTATCATGTGCAAGGTAAGGTGATGATAAACATGTTCGAGTGTTTAGAACCTATGGTTAATTTCTTATGGAGAAATGATGTCAGGATATGCAGAGTTTTTCTGGGACTCTATCATGCTGGGGGTAGAATGATACCTGCTCTTGGAAATTTCATTGGATGGAGCTTCAGATGATTTGCATACTACTTGCAAAAACAAATACCCCAAGTGAAAGCATCTTATTTATTCAAATATTATTTTAAATACATGTGCTTAAAAAAGAAGATGAGAGAGGGCATACCTACCGACACTGAAAATTTATTTTTTCAGGGGTGTGAATCTGTGGTACCGTCCTTGGGCGTTATGGAGCACTGATCTTAGTGATGCTTTTGGTCCGGTGATTGGGCCTTCTGAAATCTTGTTATGGTCCTCAAAAGTTTCTAAAAAGGGTAGAATATAGGTGAATATGGCTTCATTCAATTAATTTGTGTCTGTTTGAGTGTTGAGAGGTCAGAAGATTTTGCAGAGCAGTTCTTGCCATTGTGGTCAGCCTAAGCACCCGAGATTAGAAATTTTTTAGCCAAGTAAACTCCATGACATCCTGCATTTTATTTTTTCAATATGTGAGTGTCATGGTCCATACAAGACTAGTTTGTACGGATCTTTAGCCAGTTTTCCCCTGGCTACCCAGGAAATCAGGGTACTGGCGTGCCTTCTGTGCGCAAAAAGGAGGTTTTGTGTGCATCTTGTGTGCATGGCCAAGATTTGGGCACGCCTTTTGCGTGCCTATGAGAAGAAAAAGCGCGCCCTCCTTGTGCCTGTCTGAGGAATAGGTATGTGTAGAGTCGACATAGTTTTGTCAAATTTTTTGGAAATTTTGTCTATTTTTCATGTTGTTGATGTGTTTTCTGTTTTGATGACACGATGTTGTGGAGGGAGTGGGACTGGCCTGAAATCCGCACTACCTTAGCTGCTAACGGTCAATTGCGCCAACAGTTTTCGTAATGGGGTCTCCTCAAATTTCTGGAGAATGACCTTCTTCGATCATAGGATCGACTTTTTCGCTACCTGATCTAATGCTAGAATAGGTGGCGCAAGGTGATGGTGCTACATTGGGTGCGACCTTAATATCCATCCTGAGACAGATATTTATTTTTTGACCCTATTGCTGCCTTAAGGTGAGGCACTGTGATATCCACTTCCATCTGGGAGGGTGGATCTCGTGAGATTTTCCGTAGGCCATTACGGCAGGACGCCCCTTACGGAGGGGTACATATCTATCACTTCAGTGATATATTTTTCCAAGAAGTGTGCTCTAGCATCCATTATGTGACTGGTGGGGTCGTCTACTCCTCATCAGGCATCAGGTTTGCAGGTCGGTGTCTTGCACCAGTTGAGGGTTGGGCAGTTCTTTAATTTTTCTTGTTTCTATTATGATAGGATGCTGGCACAACTTTCCAAGGTCCGGGATGAATCAAATTTGTTTACCTATGCCAGCATCTTATGCAACATTATGTACGAGCAGGTGGTGCTGCTAAGAAGTGTGGTGGCGGTGCCTCTTGGGAGGCCACAAGAGCTTCGCATGAGGATGCAGGCTCCCGTGATGCCTCGAGGAGGTGGAGGTAGGGTGGGGCGTTATTGGAATGCCACCATAGAGGTTTGGTTTGAGGCCAATCCTTAGATGTTTCTACCATTACCTTATGCAGGGATGGACTTTAGGGGAGATCCAGACATGGATATTCTTGCTAGATACACTTGGGGGCCAACAGGTATGCCTTTGTGTTTTTTGCATTTACTTGATTATTTATGTTTATGTGTATTATGATGACACTGACATAGTCTTGGTTACCCTTGCAGATGTTGGCGAGGATGCTCACCCTCTGGCCCAGTTGGTGGGGCACCAACCCATCTAGCGACCTCGAGGAGATGTCGGGGGGCAGGGAGGAGCTCATGCATAGCCTCTGTGGGGAGCACAGAATAATGAGGCTGGCCCTTCAGGGGAGGGTAGAATTTCAGCTACCACGAAGACTACTGTTGAGCGTGCATGTGCTGATGTGGTAGAGGCTCGTGTTGCTAAGCTGACCGAGCGGGTGGCAGCTCTAGAGGATGAATGGGGTTGAGTGGACTGCTTGACCCAGGGGATGCCTACTCGAGGATTTATGGATGACCTCAAGGATGAGTGGTTGGAGACCTTGATGGCTTGGGAGAGGGACTATCGGCCTGTTTTACGTCAGGTGGCGATCTCCATGTTAACGGTAGCTCCACTGTTGGTACCGAGAGCGGCAGTGGGTCTAGGTGCTCTACCTGGGGGAGCACCCCCCAGAGTTTTATTGTACATGGGGAAAGCACCCATTATGAGGATGCTTCTCCTATTTTTGTTTACTTGTGTATATGTATCTTTTTGGGCTGACTTATGGGTCAGAGATACTATGTTTTGTACTGAGACACATATATTTTTGGTATACATATGCGAGAGATATTTTTTGTGGATCTATATGGTGTGCCCCCTATTTTTTCTTATGGATTATGTTATGATGATGGATATCTATGTTTTCTATGTTTTTTTTTTATGTATGATGGTTTATCCGAGATGCATTCCAATTTAGGATATTGTTAGCTATGCGATCAACTATTTGGTTTTGACTCCTTGGTACATGTATGAATGTAATGTAGTTGAATTATCTACTTAATATTTTTGTATGCAAGTATTTTCTAAACATAAGTGAATCTCTATAATATTCCCAAATGGAAAAAGAAGGAATATGGTTTATAAAATGAAATCAACAACAAATATTTAACACATGAAACCATGAGACCAATATGGAGCCATTATATTGATCATATATGCAGCAAATAAGTACAAAACAATGAGGCACAAATCATAGGATGTGATCACACAACCCTCCAATACATAGACACTCTCAAAATGAGATGTTGGTGCTATAAAAAATGTCGTAGAGGTTGCTACAATGCAATCTTACTAAGCATAACTATAGTTGGATATCATACAATAATATAAAAATACTGATATAGGTCAAAATATATACTACACTTACAGATCTGGGCACTAAATCAGCTTTCAAAGACAACCCAAGAGGGTTTCCGGAAAATGCACACAACGTGCCAATGTAAGCTGTAGCCCTAGGGATGAAGGTATGCCTCAACAACAGAAATGAGAAGATCTGGCTAAAGCTGATGTAGAAACCTACAGCTCTTATCCAATAGATCCCCTGGATGAAATAATGACTCCTCCACTGAAGAAATCACTTCCCAAAACAACCACTGCAACCACCCCTACAACTCCTCCCTAAAATAACGCAGATCTGGACTGAAACTACACTGTAGGGGATAAATACACCTTGGCCTAATTCCAAATATGTCAATAAAGCCAAAGGGGCTTCTTTACAGGCCTTCCAATGGATGGAAACCTTCCTCCACTGCAAAACTAGCTCTGAAGTCACCCAATATAATTCTCCACTGCTGCATCCTACAACACAGCACAATATTATGTAGAAACTATGCTGATGAAGAAAGATGTAGCTTGGCCTTAAGCTTGAGTGTGGAAATGTAGTGCAATGCTACTCCAAGAGGCCTCTCAAGGAAATAGATGGGATTTTTTCTCGGGAACACCCTATGCTAAACAACACTGCAAACTCAACTAAACAACTGAAGAATGGAAAAAGTCTAAACAGACCATATACAAAATAATAAGCCAAAACATATCCCATATGGCTTCCATCCACTTCCTTACATAAGTTATGAGCTTCCTTACCCTTGGCCCCACTCAATTAGGTCACTACCTTCATGCAATCAATCTCCCTCCAAAACTGTGTTGTCCCTCATTAATATCCACTCCTCCATAAAAACACTATTGATTTGGTCAAAGTTGACCTATTCAACATGCTCCATCCCCATGTTCACACTCAAAGGTGCTTTATTTATCTTTTTAGAGGGTCTCCTTTCAAACTTGAAGTGTTTTTATTGTTTCTAAGGAGATTTATGGGCCTCCCTACCCACTTATTCACCTACCTAGTGACAAAAAAATCTATAATATTCCATTTAGCTGAAAGCTAATTTTTTGGAATATTACAATCCTACCCTCCAAAATATTGCTTGTCCTTAAGCAACTATAAGGGTTGAAAAAAATTCTCCCCTCCTCCTCTTGTGGCCTCCTCATCAAATAGTATCCACCACTTCTTCAAATATTCTACAACAATTCTGTCTTCCAATGGTTCCTCCCAAATGTGCAAGTTGGCCTTTGGTGCATAAACCAAATAGATCTCATCATGAGAAAATGGAAGGTCTATATGGAAACCTTGTTTTTGTCCAATGGTCTCTTCAAGGTAGGAGTGATGACAAGCATAAGGGATCTCATCCCCAATGAGAGACTCCCATATCCATGCTATCATCCAATGAAATGAATCACCTCCCAACAGGATAATTCATAGGAAAGTTCCTCCCAAGTGCTCCAAACAATTATATGGCTCACCTCATAAAGAAGAAAGTGATCTAATGTAGTTTCCATATCATCTCCCATACTCCCCTTGAAGCATGGCGCATAAAAAGTGTGAGAAAGGTCATTCCCAATGGGCATGTCGAACCAATGTGTCTTCCCTCCAGTCATGTTCCCAACAAAGATAAGAACATCATCAATATATGGGATCACAATCAGAGTTACGCTAGCTGCCATGTGTAGTATTGGGGAAGGGAAATGGTCCCTCAAGTGCAACCAACATAGTTTTGCTCCTAAATGCCATAGAATATGATATAACAAGTGTTTCCCAAACCACTTGTTTGCTGCCCCATTCTTCTTGCATGCTTGGAGAAGGTGTATGATGTTTGGTGTCATTGAAGCACACCATGAAGAATACATCATCTCCCAGAAATCTTCTATAGAGTGGCCAACATCATCACTGCTTATGGCCCTGTTAGCCCCCTATAAATTCCTTGATAAGCAAGAAAGGGGATAATTTGTTTTATGAGCCTTCAAGGAATGCATTTCTCTTGAAAAACACATCATCCTTGAAGCCTTTTCATGTTCCCTGCCCTTTGATTGTTTCCCTCTGGGGTTCTGGAGTCAATAAGCCTCACTGATTGTAAAAAATTGTGCTCCAAAAGGCCTTTATTTTCCCCTTGTATCCCTGCAGAATGTCCCATTTTACCCTTTTTCCCCTTTGTCAAAGTCCCCCTATTTCTCCCTCTAAATCCCCCCAAAACCCCCTTTAAATCCTACATTCACCCCTTGTTTGGTCTAATTCCCCTTCTTTTCCTCTATCGTTACCCTTTCCCGGCCTTGAAATGCACTAAAAAGGGGCAAAAACCCACTTTCCAACTTATATCATGGCCTAGCCCCTTTCCCGGCAGCCCGCAAACCACTTCCCCACGTGACCCCGTGCCAAAACCAAGTGCAAAGGCTCAAAATGCTAATCGCAATCACAACTTTCAGAGCAGCGCGTTTCTTTGTTATATGAAAAACTCCGATGCGATTGGGCTTTGGTCTTTAAGGCCTCCGCCGCATTCTCCATTGTTGATCTATCGTTTGATCAGAAGGCCCGGTACTGATCACACTCCCGCTCCGATCGCAATCGAAACTTTCACCGTGCCACTCCTCGTTTCCCCCCGATTGCGACTCCCTGATCAAATCACAGTCGTCCACCCACTCGGAATCAACGGCCTAGATCCTGTCGCATCGCGTCCCCTCGCCCCATTATTTTCCCCGTTCATCCAAACTCCGCCTTCGATCCAGACCCAGATCTGACGGCTAGCACTAAATCTCTCCCATCACAATCGCAAGTTCTAAATGTGCCACCCGACTGCATTCGCCGATTGCGATCCGTCGATCCCATCCTAGCTGTTGATTCTCTTGTTGATCTGACAGCACGCGCTCTCCCGCTTCAATCGCAATCACATTTTTCAATTGCTGCCACCTTCCGCCCTTTGCAATTGCGATCTCCCTAATCCAATCTTGACCATCCGTTAGTCTGAGATCCAACAGCCATAAACCAATCGCACCATCGTTCAATCGGACAGATGACCCTCCCATTTCTCCCCTCTGATTGGATTGTAGCCGTCAATATCCCCCTCAGATCCGACGGTCCTGAATGAATCACCCTCCACCCATGCCGGGTCCCACCACATACAATCATTTTCATTAAATTTTCATTCATTTTAATGCATTCCACCCAACTTCATAAACCATCCCACTGTTTAATCTCCGTCGTCGATCTTCGTCACCAGACCATGTTCGAACGGTCCACGAGCATTTCCCCACCAAAAACCTATTAGTTGCAGTCCACATCATATCACTGCATTGTTCACCATTGTTTCATCTTAAACCACCATTTCTACCACCACCATGCTATCATCCTTCCCGCCCTCCATATCCATCCTTCCCTATGCATGGATTTCATAACAGAGTTGTGTGTTTTTATAGGGTACGAGCGGCGGAAAACCGCCATGATTCACAATCTTTGTACAGTTACAGAGAAACAGGAAAGGACCATTTTCAGGAGTTGAAATCATCAAGAAGGGTCTGAGAAGACATTATGACAGGGCTCACATTAAAAGAATAGAGTTTAAACTCTGCAAAATCTTCCCCAGAGCCATTAAAGCACATATTTCGCAGTCAGAGGCAAACGAGGAAGCGACAAAGAGTATCAGTGGAAAAACGGGGTGTTTAAGGCTTTAATTGAATATTTTAAGCCTTAAACCAATGATTTGCAGGCAGAGTACCAGATTGAAGACATCATGGATCACACGGAAGGCCTAACGCACAAAAAACTATGTCATCAGGGTAGCTACATCATCAGAACGTTCCTACCTGTGAAAGGACAAAGCGACCATATTGTTTCCTTTATTTACCGTGTTCCTGAAGAAAATTCAGCCTTGACCACAGTCCTAAGCTACCAGAGCATTTGTTATGCAGTATGGCGAACTTCGCTTTCATTTATTTATCTTTTTTTTATTCACCAAAGGTACTACAGAGTACTGAAACCAAAGTACATCAGGGGCATACCTGGAGTAAAAGGAAACCTGAAGAGGATCATTCTTTCGTCCAAGGAGTGCCAGAGATAAATTCGCAGAATTTAAAACTGAATGGGCTTCGACCCTCTTTCTTTTCTGAGTTTTAATGCTTCATTTCGTGTTTCACCTACCTCCTCTGCTCATCTTTCAGCTATAAAAATCAGGAAGAAACTCATTGTAAAGGTTGTTGATCAGTTATCAGAGAATTGCAAGCTGTTTCTTTTGAGACATAGTCTCTGTGTAAGGTTGTAATATAGGCTGAGGGAGATGTTTTCAGACTGAATACCAAGCTATTGGTAATTTTGTACCTGACTTGTGTTGTTTTTTAATATGACAAGCACATTTCTTTGGATCCTGATCTAAAGCTGCGGTGATGTTTTTTTGTCTCTATGTTTTATTTCATTTCATTTCATTTCTACTGGCTCGCATCAAAAATTTGGAATAGTATTTACCCTTGTTAGGTACCTTATGTTTCTGCTCTCCTTGCCTTTGATGTTTTCTAATAAATTTGTTATCTAAGGGTCGATTTCAGTTAATTTAACCAGTGTAGTGGATGTCATTGCCTGCTAGTTGATGTATGAATTAAATGTATATGTTCTTAGATGTTCTTGTTAGGATTTAATTGAATGAATTGGGAACACTGGGAGGTCTAGAACTTTGTCTATATCTCACTAGGATCCTTTTCTATTAATTAAGCCTTTCTAAGTTCCCTCAAGCTGGAGGCCGAAGCATTGAGAGTTCAAAGTCTCTCTCTGATCTCAGGTCTTTAACTTTGTGTTCTAAAAATTTATTGTCTCCTCCTCTCTTACCATTCCATGCCACACTATCATCTTTAAGATCCAATGCTTTAGATGACTAGCCCAACTAAAATCCTACATATTGAATAGCAAGTAAACCCTTTCTTGAATCCATTTCCCAATGGTCTTGAATGTTCCCTGGATTATCTCTCCTTTGCCTAAAATCCTCTTTGCTCATCCTTGTCTTATATTGAACCCTTCTTTTCTGATAACCAGCAACCAAACAAACAATCAAACAAACAAACCCCAAGCCTTATAACTAGCCTAATATCTTAATACTGAGCTTCAAAGTCATATACATTTGACATAACATAGAGAGATCCCTCTCTAGACCCAGGAGGGCTAGATCCTAAGGTCTAAAAGTGGTTTGATGTTGTCTCATCTTTTGGTACTTCCAACCTTGCCAAAACATGGGAACCCCAACATAATGGCGACTCCGCTGGGGAACTCTGAGTATTTTCACCTTACTACATCATAAGAGCCTCAGAAACCTAGAATCTCTGGTTAGGTTGGCAGTTAAACACTCCTATTCACAGATCAACCTCTATACCTTTGTGGTGTTCTCCCACACTCTTAGACAGAGTCTGGAAAGGGCCAGGTAGCCTCCAGATCTCACACTCTTTCATAGGTGACATATCTGGTAAAAGCCCTCCCAGTCAATCTCTGGTTAGAGTTTGTTGTTTTTGGGAGCTGTCCTTGAAAAGGGACACATCATAATCACTGTGGTGGACAGTGTACCCTCCAGAAGCACCCTAAATCTTCCACCTAGCGACTCCATAAGATCCTTAAAGATAAAATACTCCACTGGTGATCAGTAGGCATGCTAATTATCTTTGTTCACATAAGACTCCACTGGAAGACCAACCCCCATAACAACATCAACCACAGTAGAATTAACAAGTAGGGTTTATCTCCTTTGTGAAAATAACATTCTGGCTCTAAGAACCATTCACACAAGAGCTCATCCCAACCCAAACCCACCTGAAATAGTTGATAACCCTGAGAGCATCCTCAAGAGATCTCCTACACCTATAAGACCAACTATTTCTGGCCACATCCATAGAGCTAATTCTACACCAGAAGACTTTACAGCTCTATCAGACCCATTTTTTGACCTAGGCGCTTAAAACAGCTTACCAAGAACTAGGTCATTTAGCGTCCTAGACCATCCAGACCTTGAGCTTCCTGGTTCACCACCTCAAAGTGGTAAACACATTAGGGACAGAGAGACCCCTCCATATACACCCCTTGATATTCACTTCCTTCAAAACTTGGAGCTCTTCCACCGTAAATCTGCTCATCAGTCTTCTGCTAGTTATAATATTCCTGTCATCCATATACCAGCTGCTCAAGTTAACCCCTTACCTCCGCAAAACAGCATCATGGCAGCCTGGTACGTGCCTTTGGTTTTACCCCAACCTCTAGTGCCTTTACCCAATTATTATCAATCAAATATCCCACACTTCACTGCAAAAGAGTCTACCACAGCCCAACACCATGTAGATAGGATGGAAGATTCTTTTGACTACATGGAGATAGATGATGATACAGTCAAAATGAGAATCTTCGCCCAGAGCTTAGGAGGTGATGTGAAGAAATGGTTCAAAATCCTACCTCCTAACAATATCCAAGACCTCCCTGCTTTATATCAGATTTTCATTAACAAGTGGGAAGTTAAGGCCAACCCTCTCCAAATCCTAGCAGAATACAAGAACCTAAAAAGAAACGTAGGAGAGAGTGTCCAGGACTACTCTACAAGGTTTAACAGTGTTTATAATGCTCTTCCACCACACATGAAACCTCCTCTAGGTATGGTTCTAGTGAAATACCCTGAAGGCCTGGATGCTGATATGGCCTACCAACTTAGGGAGAGGGACTACAACACATTGGAAGACATGCAAAAGGGAGCAGTGAGTGTAGAGGAAAATCTAATCGAGAAGAAAGCAAGATTGAGAGCTAAGAAAAGGGTAACATATAGAGATGACAATGTAGCTTCCACATCTGACCCAATTTATGATCGCATATCCAAAATCATGGAAAATCTACAACAAATGATGGAAAAAATGGTTGTCACAGTTAGTAACCAAAAAATAAATCAAAAACATAACCAGAACCAAAACTTTAGAAGAAACAATGCCACTCCCAACAGACAAAGAGAATCAGATCAGCAAGTTATTCCCCCATTCCAAGAGTACTTTCTTGATGAAGATGAGGGAATCATAGAAGAGTCTGAGGGAAACAAAATAAACATGCTTGAAGTGGAAAACTAAATCCACAACTGTTCCATAGAAGAAGAACGGCCCTCACCCTCATATTGGGATGAGGAGTGGTTAGAATCTGAGGATTACAGGTTAGGATTTGAAGATGCCATCATGCAGGTCAGAGAAAAATATGAACTTAGAAGAAAAAAGAGCCTAGACACTGCCAAACCAAAATATTCTGGGGTTACCATCAAGAAAAGGCCTAAGAAAACTTCTAAAGCAACTGCTGAAATTAATAAATCAGCAGCTGAGAGTTCTGGGAAGAACAAAGAAAAGGACAACCAAAATAGTGAGAAACAAAGCCAACCGACTAGCAGCACAAGCACTGCAGTTAGTGCTCCTGATAAAGCTGTCATCAACACTGTACATAACGATAATTAGCACAATGGTTCAGCCACCAAGGCAGTGGCTAACAAAACAGAGTCGAACATTCCAAAGATTCAGTCCACTTTCAATTTGGAGAGTGAGATTGAAAAAATTAAAATCTTTGTCCCACTCTCTGAGTTGGCCACTCAGGATGTATATAAAGGCCAAATTTTGAAAGCTTTAAATTTAGGTGAGAACAGTGACACTGTCAATTTGAGTGATGATCAACCAGCCCTTCTGTTTGGTCCCAAGATTGAAGGGAAATTTTAGGAGGGGGTGGTTCCCCCTTTTTATATCAGTGTTAATATCCATGATAAGATCCTTCACAATGCAATGCATGACTCTGGGGCTTCACACAACCTGATGCCTAAGATAGTTATGGAAAATTTAGGCCTAGAGATAGCCCGTCCCTATAAAGACCTATATTCATTTGACTCTAGCAGAGTAAAGTGTCTTGGCCTGATCAAAGATTTATGTGTAAGCCTAACCCAGATCCTAGCAAAGTGCATGGTCATGGATGTTGTGGTGGCCGATGTGCCACCTAAGTATGGTATGTTACTTTCAAGATCACGGGGAGCCAAGCTGCAAGGTACAATGTAGATGGATGGGGCCTATGCCACAATCCCAGTCTTTAGCCAACTTAGAAGACTATGCAGGGAGGCACAAATGAAATTCCTGGTTAGTAGCCCTGAAAAGCCTGAAAATTCTCCTCTATACTCTGTACACATAGACCTGGACTCCTTTATCTTCTGCAACGATGAATATTTGGGAGAGCCAGAACCAGAAGACATAGATACAAACAGAGGGGTGAAGACTACGACCCTTAACATAATGGATACTCTCGAATTAGAGGAACACAAAGAAGAAAACCTTAGACAGTGCACTGAAACAGAGATTCAGACCAAACGCAAAATCGAATGTAATCATCCGGTTAGTCACCCCTCACAAACTCATGCACCACACGAGGAACGAAACCCTCCACAGCACAACACAAGACCCGTAATACGACAGACCAGTGAAACTCACGATAGGGAGGGAAATGATGATAAAACGAAAAATGGACCCATGTGGGAAATGAACTTTGATGGGTCACGCATCAAGACAATTTCTGGAGCAGGGGTGTGGCTACGTAACACAAAGAGCAACTACACAGAGAGCCATGCATGCAACCTGCATTTCAAATGTACAAATAATATTGCAGAGTACGAGGCTCTTATCCTAGGCCTAAATCTGTTGAAGAAAATAGGAGCCCGTAGGATAGCCATGCAGGGAGACTCTGAGTTGGTTATAAAACAAATAAACGGTGAATACACAGCCAAACACCCTAGGTTGAGAGCATATAGGAACGATGCCGTGGATATATTGAAAACTTTTGTTGAATACGAATTAGTGTTTGCTCCTAGGAGTCAAAACGTCATTGCGAATGGATTAGCTTGCTTAGCTAGTTCATACCCTAAGACTTCAAGCGACCAGCAAATCATCATACAGACCAAATTTAGACCTGCAGTGCCAGATAACAAAAAAATATTGGCAGGTCTTTGAGGGTGATAAACAGATTGAAGATTTCTTGATGGGAAGGAATGGGTTTGACTTTTCTGATTCAAACTCGTAATCTGATGATGGTTGCCTAAGTGAAGAGCCCTCAGATGAGAAAGAACCACCTTGTAACATAGAAATAAACTCTTTGAACGAATAGATTGGAAATCCAAACGAAAAATGTAAAAACACAGATAGTGAAGAAGTAGAGGTGCTGCAGACCAAAGATAAGAACATACCTCGAGGTCTGGCACCTTTAGAGGACCTTTTTGACTTTGATGATGTAGAAAAAAAGCCCAGTATAGAACATGCAGACTCTATTGTAGAGGAATGCAACATAGGCACTGAAGATAAGCCCAAAATGATCAATTTGGCTAATTCACTGCCTGCAAACATGAAAGAAAAATGCATTAACTTGTTCAAAGAATTCATTGATGTGTTTGCATGGAGCTATGAGGACTTAAGGGCCTATGACACAAACATCATACAGCACAAAATACCTTTGAAATAAAATCAGAAACCCTTTAGACAAAAACTTCACAGAATAAACGCAAAACAATTGCCTGCAGTGGAAAAAGAGATTAAGAAGATGTATGAGGCAGGCATAATTGTGCCTATGAGGTTCTCCGATTAGGTATCAAACCTAGTGGCTATGAGAAAGAAAACAGGGGAGATCAGGCTATGTATTGATTTCAGGAATCTTAAGAGATCCTCACTCAAAGACAATTACCCTTTGCCAAAAATGGAACACATCCTTCAGAGGGTAGTAGGCTCAAAAAGGATCTCCCTGCTAAATGGTTTTTCAGGTTACAACCAGGTTTTAGTAATCCCAGAAGACCAGCTCAAAACATCTTTCACCACTCCATGGGGCACTTTTGTGTATGTAAACATGCCCTTTGGACTGATGAACGTTGGTGCAACCTTACAAAGAGCAATGGACATAGCTTTTTCAGATGAAATAGGACACTTCATTGTCATCTATCTGGATGAAATAACAGTCTATTCCAAGACTGAAGAAGAACACCTAGAAAATCTAAGAAAAGTGTTTGAAAGATGTAGAAGGTTTGGTCTATCATTGAATCCCAAAAAGACTGTATTTGGGTTACAAGAGGGAAAAATTCTTGGCCACATCATATCCGAGAAGGGGATTAGGATAGACCCACAAAGAGTTGAGGGAATACTACAAATCACACACCCGAGGAATATCAAAGAGTTACAGTCCTTCATTGGGAATATTAACTTCCTCAGGAGGTTTATTCCCAACTTAGCTGAACACCTTAGGAATATGAAAAACATGTTGAGGAAAGGTGTAGGAGTTAAGTGGACTATTGAGGCCAAGAAATCTTTTGAATCAGTTAAAATTGCACTCACCCGGGCCCCTGTCCTAATCAGCCTAGATTTCTCAAAGGATTTCTTGATATTTTCGTTTTCCTTTGAGCATACAGTAGCTGCAGTTCTCTTGCAGGAAAATTTAGAGGGAAAGGAACAACCCATTTCATTCTTCAGCAAAGCTTTGAGAGACGCACCCTTGAAATACAACATAATGGAAAAACAAGCCTATGCCTTGGTTAAGGCCTTGAAATAATTTAGGGTGTACATACTGCATTCCCACACCGTAGCCTATGGACCCAACATAGTGGTCAAAGATATCTTATCCCAAGACCCAGATGGGAAAAGGGGGAAATGGATTGCTATGATCTTAGAATATGACCTTGAGATAAAGCCCACAAAGCTGATTAAAGGTCAAGGCTTGGCTCAATTGATGGCAGAATCAAATCTACAAGCCCTTGACATTAACATGATAAATTCCTTGGATGAGCAGTAGGGATTTCCTGATCCCACTATTGAAGAGAAGTTTTAGAGCTCTCCTTGGTATTCTGACATTCATTATGTGCTTACACACCTAAATACCCCTCCTGAACTATATAAGACCAAGGCCAGATTCTTAAAGCTAAAAGCCAGAAGCTATTGCATAATGAATGAATTATTATACTGGAAAAATGCAAATCGCCTATTTCTTAAATGTTTTCCTGAGTCTGAAGTAGAAAGGATTAAACAAGAATTCCATGCAGGAGAGTGTGGAGGCCACCTGAACTGGAAAGCCACTGCAAACAAAATACTCAGAGCTGGCTACTATTGGCCTACACTCTTCAATGATATCCTTAAGATGGTAATTGCCTGCCACAAATGCCAGATTTTTTAAGGCAAAAGAAAACTCATCCCCTTACCTTTACAACCCATCACTATTGAAGGTCCCTTTATGCAATGGGGCCTAGATTTCATAGGAGAAATTCACCCTGCTTCTTCTACACAATGCAAATGGATCTTAACAACCACAGACTACTTCACTAAGTGGATAGAGGCCATACCTTCTAGGAATGCCACAGATTCAGTCATCGTTAGGTTCCTATAAGGTCATATCCTCTCTCGGTTTGGCTGCCCAAGGAAAATAATCACTGATAACGCTGCTGCTTTTGGATCCAAGAAAATGGTTGATTTTTGTCACAGGTATCAAATAGAACTTGGTCATTCAACCACCTATTACCCACAAGGTAATGTCTTAGCTGAATCATTAAACAAGAGCCTAGTGGCCATCATCAAAAAGATGCTAGAAGAGAACAAAAAGTCATGGCATAACAAATTAGTGCGTGCCCTGTGGGCTGACAGGATTACAACAAAGAATTCCATTGGCATGTCACCATATCAGCTTGTCTATGGAGCAGAAGCAGTGTTTCCTACTAGCCTTGGAATACCAGTGATCAAAATTGTCCAAGAGATACAAACAGAAGAAGATAGCATGGTGAGGAGAATAAACCAAACAATTCATCTCCAGCAAACAAGGAAAGAGGTCTATAACAGAGCTGTGAAAGTTCAGGAAAATATAAAGAAATTATTTGACAAAAGAAATAAGGCCTCTGATTTCAAAATTGGAGATAAATTTCTGAAGTGGGACTCAAGGAGAGAGGACAAAGGAAAGCACGACAAGTTTGATAGTTTGTGGAAAGGTCCCTACATCATCCAGGCCACTGTGGGTTCAAATGCCTTTTTTCTACAAGAGTTAGATGGTACAAAGCTGTTTGGGGTTCCTTTTAATGGCATGATGCTCAAACACTACTTCTGCTGATTTCCAATTTCCAATTTCCATTTCCATTGTAAATACCATTGTTGTGTTTGTTTTCAAGAAAAAGAGAAAATGTTCCAAAAAATAGAGAAAAATGAGAGGTTCAGACATGCTCAAAACATGAACCTCTGAAGTGAAAATATTGGCTCTAATATGATCAAAACTTGAGCCAAAGAAAGTAAAGATAGCTGGTTCAAACATGCCCAAAACCTGGACCAGCAAAGAAGAAAGAAGAATCAGCTCTAACAAGCCCAAAATCAGAGCTGAGATGAAGAAAAGAAAGTGAATCTAACAAGCTCAAAACTTGAGTCACAAAGAGAAGAAGGATGCTTCAAACTTCAAATTTCAAGCCTTCAAAGTTTTGTTTTCAGTTTTTTGCAAGTTTCTGTCCATGTGCAACTGTCTTTATGCCTTGGATCCACAGCAAACTAGACTGTCTAATCCTAGTTTGACTGTTTTTAAATTTATGATGTAGAATGTAGAGAAGAAATCTGCTGGACAGTCTAATCCCAGCATATATTAGATTATGTAGAGAAACATATGAGACCAATAGTCTAATATTGTCTCATGGAGTGATAAGGGTAGATTTAGAGAAGGTTTATTTTCTGTTTATAGAAATAAATGATGTAAAGGGTTTGCTAGTCCAAATGCACCCTAGAAGAAGAAAAAATTCTAGGATTGTAGGATGGGTAGGTAGATTGTTTGGGTGATGTGTCTGCTAATTGATGTCTTCATAATTGTGGCAGCTGAAAACCAAAGAAGAAAGGTGGCTCAAGCAGCAGGCATCTGGCCTACTCCAAAGATCATTTCTGAATTCTTGACTCCTTCAAGAAGAAGCCATCCCCATGTGGAGCCACTGTTAGCCCCCTATAAATTCCTTGACAAGAAAGCAAGGGGCTAATTTGTTTTATGAGCCTTCAAGGAATGCATTTACCTTTAAAAACACATCATCCTTGAAGCCTTTTCATGTTCCCTACCCTTTGATTGTTTCCCTCTGCGGTTCTGGAGTCAATAAGCCTCACTGATTGTAAAATATTGTGCTCCAAAAGGCCTTTATTTGCCCCTTGTATTCCTGCAGAATGTCCCATTTTACCCTTTTTCCCCTTTGTCAAAGTCCCCCTTTTTCTCCCTCTAAATCCCCCCAAAACCCCCTTTAAATCCTACATTCACCCCTTGTTTGGTCTAATTCCCCTTCTTTTCCTCTATCGTTACCCTTTCCCGGCCTTGAAATGCACTAAAAAGGGGCAAAAACCCACTTTCCAACTTATATCATGGCCTAGCCCCTTTCCCGCCAGCTTGCAAAGCACTTCCCCATGTGACCCCGTGCCAAAACTAGGTGCAAAGGCTCAAAACGCTAATTGCAATCGCAACTTTCGGAGGAGCGCGTTTCTTTGTTATATGAAAAACTCTGATGCGATTGGGCTTTGGTCTTTAAGGCCTCCGCCGCGTTCTCCACTGTTGATCTATCGTTTGATTGGATGGCCCGGCGAAGATCGTACTCCCACTCCGATCGCAATCGGAACTTTCATCGTGCCACTCCTCGTTTCCCCCCGATTGCGACTCCCTGATCAAATCACAACCGTCCACCCACTCGGAATCAACGGCCCAGATCCTATCGCATCGTGTCCCATCGCCCCATTCTTTTCCCCGCCGATCAAATCTCCACCGTCAATCCAGACCCAGATCCGATAGCTGGCGCTCAATTTCTCCCATTGCATTCACAAGTTCTAAATGTGCCACCTGATTGCATTCACCGATTTCGATCCGCCAATCCCATCATAGCCATTGATTCTCCTGTTGATCCGACGGCCCACGCTCTCCCACTTCAATCGCAATCACATTTTTCAATTGATGCCACCTTCTGCCCTTTCTGATTGCAATCTCCCTGATCCAATCTCGACCGTCCGTTAGTCCAAGATCCAACGGCCATAAACCAATCGCACCATCATTCAATCGGACAGCCGACCCTCCCATTTCTCCCCTCAGATTGGATCGTAGCCGTTGATCTCCCCCGGAGATCCGACGGTCCTGAAGGAATCACCCTCTGCCCATGCCGGGTCCCACCACATATGATCATTTTCATTACATTTTCATTCATTTTAATGCATTCCACCCAACTTCATAAACCATCCCACTGTTTAATCTCCGCCGTCGATCTTCGTCACCAGACCATGATCGAACGGTCCACGAGCATTTCCCCACCGAAAACCTATTAGTCGCAGTCCACATCATATCATTGCATTGTTCACCATTGTTTCATCTGAAACCACTGTTTCTACCACCACTACGCTATCATCCTTCCCGCCCTCTATAGCAATCCTTCCCTATGCATGGATTTCATAACAGAGTTGCGTGTTTTTGCAGGGTACGAGCGGCGAAAAACCGCCATGATTCACAGTCTTTGTACAGTTACAGAGAAACAGGAAAGGACCATTTTCAGGAGCTGAAATCATGAATAAGGGTCTGAGAAGACGTTATGACAGGGCTCACATTAAAAGAACAGAGTTTAAACTTTGCAAAATCTTCCCTAGAGCCATTAAAACACAGATTTCGCAGTCAGAGGAAAACGAGGAAGCGAAAAAGAGTATCAGTGGAAAAACAGAGTGTTTAAGGCTTGTAATTGAATATTTTGAGCCTTAAACCAATGATTTGAAGGCAGAGTACCAGATCGAAGACATCATGGATCACATGGAAGGCCCAACGCACAGAAAACTATGTCATCAGGGTAGCTACATCAGCAGAACATTCCTACCTGTGAAAGGACAAAATGCCCATATTGTTTCCTTTATTTACCGTGTTCCTGAAGAAAATTCATCCTTGACCACAGTCCTAAGCTACCAGAGCATTTGTTATGCAGTATGGCGAACTTCACTGTCATTTATTTATCTTTTGTTTATTCACCAAAGGTACTACATAGTACTGTTTGGTCAATTTAGTGTGTCCTAAATTGCTACATTAATTTATCAATCCGGCATTCGTAAGCTGATGAAGTGTGGTGCACTATATGTGCAAGATAACCTATTTCTTACCTTTTTGTCGTTTTTGGTTTTCTAATGTGAGATGGAAATTCTAAAATAAAAACAAGTATGGTTATGATTGTTGAAGGCAATGATATCCTTTATAATAATTTACCAACTTCAAACTTAAAAAGGAATTTGAAACATACAATGACAAAACTTGAAAGGAAATGAAAATGTGTTGCTAGCCTAATAAATCAAACAGTGAACTATTGAGCATGAAAACCAAATTATCCTTGCTGCTATCTAAACACAAAAGAAACTATGCTTAAAGAAATCCTAAGAATTGCAACAAAGTAAATCTAAATCAAATTACATCAACTTATATTTTGATCCCTCACCATTAGTCCAGCTATGGCTTTCAGAGGTAACCATAAAAAACTTGAGCACTCTGATATCTAATTTGCAGAAAAAAGAACTAATATCAAACTACACACTCATACTTCAATCCCTCACCATCAGTCCAGCTGTGGCTTTCGGAGGTAACTGAAAATGACATGAGAAATTTAATATATCTAACTTGCGGAAAGTAAACTAATATCAAACTACACATTCATACTTCAATCCCTCACCATCATTCCAGCTGTGGCTTTCGGAGGTAACTGAAAATGACATGAGCAATTTAATATATCTAACTTTACAGAAAGTAAACTAATATCAAACTACACACTCATACTTCCCAATCCCTCATCCTTCGGTCAGTTTAGCCCAGCTCTCGGAAATGCTTGAGAATGACAATGACATGAGCAATTTAATATATCTAAATCTAACTACTGAAGCAAATGTGCAAGACTGAAATAAACAAACAGTGCTGTAATTAAACAAAAACTAAGAAAAGTAAATTAGCAGACGGACAATATTGATTCCATGTCATTAGTCATTATAAAAATATGTGCAAGTGCCCGGGATGCCTATTGTAATTTGAAACAAGAACACTGATCAGTTAACCACAACATAAAACATGAAAGATTATGGACAGAAGTAAAATGTAAAGCATGAAAGATTGTGAACAGAGATGAAGCATAAATACCATGAAAGATGCAATGTATAAACACGTGAATGACTTATGGCACAATGAACTTAAAGAAATAAAACAAGAAACTATACAGTAATGCACAAAACCTCAGCGTGTGCAGGGGCCCTCTGCACAGACCTCGGGCAACAACCTTCAAACACGAATTACGCTTGGAAACAGAGTCTTCTTATATATTAAAATGCAGTCATAATAGAGAAATGATATTACAGCACAGTGGCAACGCAATTACATTACAGATCTATATGGAGGCTAACTATTATGCGTATGAAAACGTGTTATTTATAACAAAGGTGATATAACTAATTCCCTAAAGTTTGTGTTGATGGAGACACGTGAACCATCACGTCCAGAGATCCAGCATCATGGCCACGGTGAGGAGTAAATCTATGAAGAGTGGATGTTGGATTCGGCTTATGGAGCCGTGTACAGGTGTTGATGTGTCTCCCGTAAATTAGAAACGGTCATACAAATCTTCACGTGATGAGAAACAGAGTCCTGTCACTGTGGGACTCTACGGTTGACTTCCACTTGGCCACCTTTGACCACAGCCTCCTTAGGTGAATTTGCCCGAGCCAATAGGACACGATCCATGTCCACATCATTTCTGACTTGCCCATGTGGCTCGAATTTCCTGAAGACACCTGCAACATAGATTTTCACAAAATGGCTGCGGAAAGTTGCAGCAGCTGCGGAAAGTGGCAAGATTCCGCAGCTAAATGAGAAAAAATCTAAATCAAACAACAGACACAAAACATAGTTAAAAACCATTTTAGATGCTCTTTTACAATTAATATGCAATGATATTGACAACTTAGAAGGTTCAGGTGAATGAAAAAGTTCTAGAAAGGTGTATAGGAAAGATGCAGATTTGAGACTCAACATACCCCCACTGTGAAGGTGTTGCATGTCCTCATGCAACCAAAATTTTGATAATCCTTCTTCAATTCATATGCCTTGACACTTCAACCAGTACATCCAGTCCTCTCCTCCTCTTCTTTGGTGCTGCTAACATCCTGGGCTTCTTCATTAAGCATCTGAATTTGATATTAATCAGTGCTCTGCTTAACTTCTGGCATTTCCTCTTCAATTTCCTATTCTTCTTCTGCCATAGTCCCAGATGTAGCATGGTATTATCATGAATGATTTTGTCCAATTTACTTTGTTCCTTCAATGTCTCATTTTCATTTTTAATGTGTTTATTTAAAAGCTCTAGCTCAAAGACTTCTTGTTTCAGTGATTGGACTAGATCATCTTGTACTGTGTGAGGCTGAGTGGACGAAGTACTGGGACCCGTAGCTGCTTTTTCTAAAGATTCTATATAATCATATACTTCTTATTGATTTTGGTCTATCTCAGGTGTCATTTTTATTGGGCTGTCCCCAAAATGCTGTGGAGGAGAGTTGTCTTCAAAATCTGGCTGAGAAGGGCTCACATTAACGTTTGGCTGAAAATGGGATGGAATATGTTCAATGTCTGACTGAGAATGAAATGAACTAGGTTCACTGTATGAATGAGAGTGAGATGGACTATGGCCAGCTGGGGATTGTTCAGATGTTTCTTCCCCCAAATCAATAAAATGGGGTCCTTTCATTTGCATTTTCCTCAACTTCCCCTTAAGCCTGGAACTTCTTCTCACACGTTGTGGACCACTGTCTTTTTGCTTTTGTTTTCCTTTCCCTTTCTTCTTGGCCATAGATGATTGTTTTTGAAGGTGAACTAGTCTTTCAGATAACACTTGATGATCTTCTTCGGAAGAAGGGGTTTGATGCATAGCCTCAATACTTTTTCTCTCTTTTGATGTTATTGGCTTTTTACCCTTGGTTTCTTTCTTCTTTCTTTTTGACAGTCTCTCTTCCCTACTAGTTCTTTCAATTGTAGTAGTAGGAGTATTTTGAATTTCATAATTTGTTCTCTTTCTCCTACTTCTTCTTGATGTGCTACCTTCAGGAATTTCTTGAGGTTCCTCAAAGAAATTTCTAATCAAAAATTGTTCCCATGTATCCTTCTTCTCTTTTAACTGTTTTTTAATCAAAATTTTTACAAGACCATGGTGATATAGATGTGGTTCTACATCTCCTAAATGCTTCTGAACAGTCACAGACATCTTATTCAAACTATTTAATAGAAAATATGGCAAGTTGAGGGTTTGGTTATCTATAAAATTCATCAGCAATCGGGTATGGTACATATACATTGACCCAAAACGGCCCTCACAGGTGATAAATTTTTGAACAACTAGCAGCAAAGTAGCCCATTCTTCTTTCAAAGCATGAATAGGAATTCCTCTTTTAAAAATAGTTATGTCCATACTTGGGTTATGTAGAATCACTCTCCAGGCTTCATCACTAATGCTTTTATTCTTAAACCAACGTTCACCCTCTTGAAGAAGTTATGTGGCAGATGCTATAGATGCCTCATTCACCGTAAACTTAAGGTCTCCAATCTCTACCTCCAGGCCATTGAAAGACCTTGCAAAAGCTTTTGTCTCCTCTTTATGGTAGCCTCTAAACTTTTGGATAAACCGCAGCCACTTTGCCTTCTTCAATATATCCCTGACTTGCGGGTATCCTTCCATGAATTTAGGTCCCTCTGGTTCTGCTCTCAATAATTTACCCATCCTTCTTTCTGCTCTTTAAAAACTTGCCTGCGTGAGGAGGGTTCAATGGAAGTAGGATGATTGAATGAACGGAAATGAGCACGATGACTGTAGGTAGATATCATAGAGTGGGTATATAGACTGTAGCGTAATAGAGAACGAAATGGAGTGAAGCGGAACAGAGAAGGGTTACGTGAGCACGGCAGAAATGCGGCTGTGAGATTAATAGAACAATAGGAGGAGTATAACACATCCGGCAATGTTTTAAAATTTGGTGGCTGCAAAATAAATGTAAGCACATTTATACAAGGGCTACAGATTTTATGCGGCTGAAAGAAGCTGTAGTCAAATCAACTACGTTTCATTGTCACAGGTGGAATATC
This sequence comes from Pinus albicaulis, assembly GCA_034641835.2. NCBI lineage: Eukaryota > Viridiplantae > Streptophyta > Pinopsida > Pinales > Pinaceae > Pinus > Pinus albicaulis. Next base: position 269,548,808 of record CM076579.1, read on the forward strand.
AGAGTATGAGTGAAAATCGGAGGTTTAATTATGGGACCGTTTGAGAATGAATGCAAGGATTGTGGGAGGATTGTACAGAGATCATGGAGTGGTTACGGAGTTTGTCAATACAATCATTGCACATAATGGAGCTTATGGTTCATAACTATATAAAAATGTGTTTTAAATGCCATTTGAAATAAATTTTTACTCATACCTTGGAATTCTTGCCATTTTTCCTTGATCTTCAATTAGTTGCTCCTCATTGATATCTTGAATGCCCCATATCTTCATAATTGGTCCTCATACATGCATTTGATTTCATGATTATGGAAATAACATCTGGCTGTACCTTCTTTTTAAAAACAGAGTGGTAGCTGCAGAATCTGCTTCTGGCTGCGGACACTGGTGTCAGCTACGAAAACAGATGTCAGCTGCGGAAACTGACACAGCTATTATTTGGGTGAATGGAAATGAACGGATGAAAATTAACTAAATGGAAATAGTCATGAAAGAGAATTTTATTGATGAAATCGAATGAAATAGATAAAATGAAGTGAAATGGAATGAAGTGGAGTGAAATGAAGTGGAATGAAGTGGAATGGAATGGAGTGGGTGGTCACAAAACTTGTGAAATGAAAGATAGATTTTTTTTTTTTTGGAAAATATAGGGTGTCAGGTGTTCCTGATTTTCACCCTACATTTTCTGTATAAGACTGCCAATCAGTGATTGGTTTTCAGGCTTATACAATTTTTTTTTTAATTTTTTTTTTTTTTTTTTAACTGGAAAGAATAAAAGCTAGGTTGGTGGAGAAGAAGAATTCTTCTGTACCAGCCTGATTGCAGAATTTTCTTGAAACATTTTGACAAATTCCTCTTTTGAGAGTGGCTTATGATAAACTTTCAATTTGTGGCCATTCACAATAAGAGGAGTTTGAAACTCATCAATGGTCTTGATTCTTACCGCTCCATTGCTAAAGATCTTGTCAATCTCATATGGCCCAAGCCAATGAGTCTGAAATTTTTCTTGAAAATATTTAAACTTGGAATCAAATAACAATGCCCAATCTCCTTCTTGAAACTTCTTCTCTTTGATGTACTTGTCATGCCATTTAGCTCTTTGATATTGAACTAGATCGGTTCTTAAAATTGCTTCTTGTCTGATCTCATCTAGCTCATTCAACTGCTCCATTCTATGCTTTTGGGCTTCTGATAAGTCCATCCCCAACTGAACTGCTATCTTGAAGGTCTTGACTTGGAACTCAATGGGAAGCAGGACTTCCTTCCCATAAACAAGTTCATAGGGAGAATGTCCTGTTGTATTTCTCCATGTAGTTCTGTAGGCCCACAAGGCTTCAGGAAGCCTTTCTGCCCAATCTCTTCTATGTAGATGAAAAATTTTGTTGATGATACTTTCAAGAAATTTGTTGGTAGAATCCACTTGACCATTTGCTTGCGGATGGTAAGGAGTAGATATTCTATGCTTGATTTTGTATTCTTCCATCAGCTTCTCCACTAGGTTGTATGTGAATTGGCTTCCTTGATCTGTCACAATTTCTCTTGGAACACCAAAGCGAGTAAAAATATCCTCATAAAGAAAATGAACAACTGAATTTTCAGTAGCAGATACTAATGCTTTGGCTTCTACCCATTTAGTAACATAATCGGTACAAACCAATATATACTTCTTTTGCTTAGATGGTGGATTAATAGGTCCAATGAAATCTAAAGCCCATTTTTCAAAGGGTTCAATGAGTACCTGTGTTTGCAATGGCATTTCATTTGAAAGGGTAGGTTTCCCTACTCTTTGGCAGCTATCCCACCTTTTGACATATTGTTTTGCATCTTTGAAGAGAGAAGGCCAATAATATCCCAAGGAAAGGATTTTATAGGCCGTCCTTTTGTCCGCAAAGTGTCCGCCGCATGGTTCATCCTGACATGCCTTAAGAATATCAGGCATTTCATCTTCCCTGACACATCTTCTGATCACAAGATCTGGCCCTGTTTTAAACAATTCGTTAGAAATCCATGAATATTTTGAACTCTCCTGAATAATTTTTTCGTTTTTCACTTGGAAATAAATGTGAAGGTAGTTTCCCTGTAACCAAATAGTTAGCAATATCTGCATACCAAGGGGTCTTAATAGTTACTGCAAACAAGTATTCATCGGGAAACTTATCTTCTACAGGAGAATCTTCTTTAGTATTCTGAATCCTAGACAAGAAATCAGCTACTGTATTTTGTTTTCCTGGTCTATCCAACACAGTAATATTGAATTCTTGCAAAAGTAAAAGCCATCTTGTCACTCTACCATTAGTAATAGGTTTGTTCATTAAATATCTAATTGCAGAATGGTCAGTATGAATAAAAGTTTCATAGCCTGTTATGTAATGTCTAAACTTATTAATTGCATGAACAACGGCTAAAAACTCTTTTTCAGTCACAGTATAATTCAACTCTGTGGGAGTCAAATTTTTACTGGTATAATAAATGGCATAAGGAACTAAATCTTTTTGACCCAACACAGCTCCTAGAGCTGTATCTGAAGCATCCGTAGAAATATGGAAAGGGAGTTTCCAATTTGGTCCTCTCAAGATAGGTGCTTGAGATATTCTTGTTTTCAAAGTTTCAAAGGCTGATTGACAATCAGGATCCCATTTAAATTCACAGTCTTTTGTAAGCAATTTGAAGAGTGGAGATGCTATTTTAGTGAAGTTTTCTATAAATCTTCTATAGTAACCAGTAAATCCCAAAAAACTTCTAACATCTCTTTGACAATTTGGAATAGGTAACTTGGAGATGACTTCAAATTTTGATCTATCAACCTTAATCCCATCTCCTGAAGTATGATGTCCTAAAACAATACCTTCAGTAAACATCATAAAGCATTTTTCATGGCTTAATGAAAGGTTTGTTTCTTTACATCTTATAAGGACTTTTTCCAAATTTTCTAATGCCTCTTCAAATGAATTACCATAAACTGTAAAATAATCCATATAAACCTCTACACAATCATGGATTAGATCAGAAAAAATTCCTAGTACTGCTCTTTGGAATGTTGCAGGTGCATTACATAACCCAAAAGGAAGCACTCGATAGGCAAAATTTCCCCATGGACAAGTAAATGTGGTCTTATCTTGATCTTCAGGTGCTACCTGAATTTGATTATAACCACTAAAACCATCCAAAAATGAAAAGTAATTTTTACCTGCTAATGTATCTAATACCTGATCGATAAAAGGCAAAGGAAAGTGATCCTTTAAAGTTGCTTTGTTCAATTCCCTGTAATCAATGCATACCCTCCATTTACCATTCTTTTTAGGTACTATAACCAAAGGAGAAACCCATCGGCTATCTGAAATTGGATAAATGAAGTTTACATTGAGTAGTTTTTGGAGCTCTTCTTTCACTATCTCCCCAATATTTGGATTCATCCTTATTTGAGGTTGTCTGATTGGTCTACTGTTTTCCTCAACATAGATATGATGGATGCAAGTCTTAGGATCAATACCTTTCATGTCAGTATACTCCCATGCAAATGCAGTAGAATGTTTTTGCAAGATTTTGGTTAGTTCTGTTAGCGCTCAAATCTACCTCAGGCTGAAATGAGATAAAACTCAAGGCTACATCAAACCACGCTTAACCTCGTAGCTAGCCCTACGAGGGCAGGAGAGGGCTCTCTCCGTCAATCTCGATAAAATGAATAATAGGGTGCGAGATGACTTTAAAAGGGAACTGATTTTAGGCTAGTAAAGAGATAGGTATGTTTGATTTTTGATTTTTGGATTTTCGCTGGAGAAATGGGAAAACAAATTTTGGGTCCGGGGATAAGGTTAGACCTTTGCAGATTTCGAGTTGGGGCGAGGTAGGTGATTGTCTTGATGCTTTTGATTGGATATACGGACAGATCAGACCGACGAGGAGCTGAAGAGGGCAAAGAAGAACTTGGATCCTCGTCAAACAGTCGAAAACATATAGAACTAAATGAATTCAAAGGCAGAGCACGGTAAACAATGGATTCAACCTCATCTACTCATTCAATTTAGTTCAGAAGCATATGAAAGGAATGGCATACATTTAACATGGAGAAAATTACAGTAAACAGAGAGAAAACACCATCAATAACAGAACACCACAAGGATCCCAACAAGTGTCGCAAAACCTCTGATCTTTCCTTAGCCAAAATATGAAAAAATATGTACAATGGTGCCAAAAGTCTCCCAAGAGTCCAACTTGTAGAATGTCTCAGAAATTACAATATATAGATCACTCTAACCCCTTCCCCCACCTCTAGGGGTCGAATTCCTCCTTCAGGGATCAGTTTCAACAAATTCTAATCATGGAACTACAATCTAGGCAGCTAACAACTTGCCTCTAAAAGAGTGGGAACTGATCCATTTACATGATTTTTACTTTTTTGGGAGTGAATCTTCTAGAATAGATAAAAATAAGCCAAAATTACATGCCAAACATAAATTTACATCATGAAAACCCAAAAATTTCATCCACAAGCAAAACTGGTCCAAACTGGCCGAAAATCTGAGCTGGAAGTTGAAAATTCAGCCAAAAATTTAAGTGGGTCGCATGCCTGAGCCAAGTGGGTCGCATGACTTTCAGCCCAATTTTGAAGTACTTCCCAGTATCCAAATTGAGCTCATGATAGCTCGTTGGAAAGCCCTAGATGTTGGCTATCCAACCCAAGTAAAATTTCCCAATTTGGAGCTCATTTGACCCTCAAAAAATTCTTTCTCCCAGAAGTACTTTCTTCTGGTGTAAAAGGTGGCAGCAAGGTGGTTTTTATGGTGTTTTTTAGCTTTTTGACCATCCAAAATCTGATGAAATGCTCCGGAAATGCCTGAGGATGCATAAATTATCATGAAAAATCCAAAAATGCAAATATTTCCTTCAGAAAGTGTCCCAAAAAAAAGTGAGCATATGAGTGCGAGACCCACTTAACTGAAAAACCTGTTTTTTAGACCAAAAATTTCAAAATGACAAAAATTTCTCCGAATTTGCTCAAATTCGGAGTGAAGACCCTCCATCATGTATCTTGCCCATTCAATGAAGCCTCGGCCAAAATCCGAAGTGGATTAGGCCTTTTCCGCCGTTTTAGCGCTTCGCTCAACCTCCTTTTCAGAATCTTCATTCTTGCTTTGCAGACATGCATGCGAGCCCAATAATGTCCTTTCATGTGACGAAGCATGTCCTTCTCTCTGTTTGCCTTGGCCAACAACTTCTCCAGATGGATGTTCACATGCGTGAGTACAGAATCTCGATCAATTGGTGTCATGTCGCCGGGTCTTTTCCGGGCCAACTGTCGATCCTCACGGATTCGACGCAACTCATAAAGTGCGTGCTCATCCTCAAGCTGTTTGTTGCGCTGCTCCAGATATTTTATCACCCACTGAGCCTTCTACAATTGATCTTTCAGCATGTCATTCTCGGCCCTTTGCTCCTGGATGATCTCCCTCAGTTTCGAGCTAGGAGAGCTCGCATCAACATCAATGATTGTGAAATATGTGTCCCGGCCTCCTAATGGGCCCTCATCATGCATGGGCTTCTTGCCCCTGTCCTGGATCTGTACCTGTGCTGAAGAAGAAGGAAAGACCCCTTCCACATCATGTGGAGATAATACTCGCTCTGCTGATGAAGTCGGCAAGACCCCTTCCACCTCACGTGGAGATAATACTCGCCGTGTAGCTGCAAATAAGGCCCTGTGGCCTCGCTGATATGTCAGAACCAGTGGAGCGCTGATGTGCTCAACCTCAGGAATGTCCGGCTGGTGTGAAGGCTCTCCCGCATCATGAACTACCCCGGGAGGCGGCTGTGACGCTGTGAAAAAGTCACGGGAGATGAAATCCTCCCAAGTGATGCCCTGCTGTGCCAACTGATGTAACACTATGATCTTGATCAAATCGTAATGATATATGCTCCTATACTGCTGTGCTGGGCTCTTCTTTTGTACAAAAATCACCATCCTCTCTATGTTGAGATATATGAAGTACGGAATGTTCATCATACGTACCCTTGTGAAGTGCATCAATAAACGAACATGGTACGCAAAGAGACGCGCGTATCTGCCCTCGCAACTGAAATACTGAATGATGAGTTTCATCAGCGGTGCAAACTCATCCCTCAAGAATCTGAAAGGAAAAACTCTGCCCAAGTGCCTCATATACCCAGGTTTAATGTATGGCTCATAGTGGAATTTCTCTAAATGCTGACGTTTGTTCCATTCCTCTCCTATGTTTGGTATGCCAGTGGCTTGAGCAATAGTCAAGGGTGACATAATGAAATCAACCCCGGCAAGATTTACGCGGCCATCACGTAAATGTAGAACAAACAGATGAGCTAGTTCACAATGAAGCTGGGTTTGTGAAATCATCTCACAAAATTGAAAACATGACAGATACCGAAAACAATCCATTGCTAATGGACATGCCTACAACTGAGCCAGAGAATTAGGCTCCTCCCTGCGATGATCACCACCTTTGAAACCTCTGTAAGGCCTCCGTGACACATTACCCTCTGTCGTGGAATCACTGTCCGAGTCCCGCTCATAAACTGACTCTGTCTCTGACATGGCTTTGAACAAGATATTTGCAATGTAGATATTGATATAGATGCAGTGAAGTCAGAGTTTCAATGCATTCTCAAAACCCAAATATATTACATATGTACCAAAGCATCATAGGAAACACACAATGGTAATAGCTCTGTTTAGGTGGATTGGGATAAGAGAACAGTCTCTGTTTTGATTACAAGTGGATTTTGACAAATAAGTACCAAGTGCAAAATGTGGGGTGCAGCCTTTAAAATACTGGATAAAATTTGTCAAAGGGAACAATGAGTATAAGACTGTATTTGTCAATGGGAAGTGAGACACAATGTGACAATGATCACAGTGAAACAAAATGCCATAACAGTGGTAAAATAATGATGATGGCAATAGTGGTAGAATGAGTGTGAGGGCAGTGAGACTTTGACAATATATGCAGAGGTATATATATCAACCATACAAGGTGGGAAAACCTTCACAAAACCATCCATATGTATTTAAAACCCTAAGGAATAAATCTGCCATGAATAGGGTTTCACTTCTCCATTCAAATAAATCAATTTTCCCACTTCAAGACATCACAACCATATTTAAAATCTACTGAGAAATGATTTAAAACCTGTTGGGAAGCAGCTGGAGTCGATTCAACACGAAACTGGGCGCAAATATGAATTTTCTGGGCTCTGTTTTTAAGTGGGTCGCAACCACTCAAGTGGGTCGCAACCACCAAGTGGGTCGCAACCACTCAGTTTTACACTGGCTGAAGCAGTTAAGCGGGTCGCAACTCCCAAGTGGGTCGCAACCACCCAAGTGGGTCTCGCGCCTTCCAAATGATGTCCAGAACGATGAGAACTTGTCCATGGCCTTCAAAACACGATTTAGACTCCTGCCTTGGAAAACTTCTTGCAAATGATTATGTTTGTCATGTTCATATATGAAATAAATATCTCCTCAAATCAGATTTCTTTTCAAATGTGTTAGATAACCCACTCTTATAATGTTTCTGCTTTTTTACATTTGGCTATTTAATACAATATTTCTCTTTGGCTTTTCTGAGTTTTTGGACTGATAACTTTGCTGTCTTTTGCAGGGATGTGTCTCTTTAGTTTAGGAAAAGATCAGAGGCTTGGAGTGAAGCTTTTCATGGTGAAATGGATATAATTATTACAAAAATGGAATTAAACAATTTCTAGTTCCAAAACAGAGTTTTGGAATAGAAATGTTTTCAAATTCAAAACTTGCGAAACCAACCTCATGGCCTGCGGGCTTTATGACACATATGCAAATGACGCGAAAACCCTAGACTCTAGGACTAAAGACCCTTTTTAACGACACTGATATTTAATGACCATGAATGAAATGACGATGAACTTCAGTACTTTTTGAGAAATTTTTAAATAGCCCTGCAGGTACAAGCATGAGGAAACAAAGGACAACCAGACCCCCTCATCAGTCAGTGGCATGCTCCTAGCGAAATGAAACGAAGTGGAACAAGCGAGACACCTAAGAATGAATATGCAAAAGCGAAACGATCTCTGACGGAGGGCTGTAAGGACCGACTCTAACAAGTTCTTCTTGTTGTGACTTTTCCAAATGTTTGTTGATATTCAATGTTTTTCCTGGAAAAATCTCAATAGTAGAACTACCAAATTCTTCCATAGAGTAAAGAGACATTTGTCTTGATGATAAATATTCTATGTCAGATTCCAATTGAAATTGTGTGGGGTCATATTCTGAAGATATCTCAAAATTTTCTAATGTGTTCAGAATTCGACTATCCTCACTGATTTCAGAAATGGTAAAGACAGGTTGTATAGTGTTCTCATCATCAACCCATTCATTGTCTCCTACTTCTGTGATTGCTTTTGCTGGAGGATACAAATTGAATTTCTTTGTCGAATTACCATTAGAAATGTACATATCCCCGGATCTACAACTAATGAAAGCATCAGCTGTGGCTAGCCAAGGTCTTCCTAAGATAAGTGGGTGCCCTCCTAGATTACTCTTGGGAGTCAAAATCATAAAATCTACTGGATATTCCCAAGAATCTAAGGAGACTGAAATATCTTATAATACACCATCTGGTTTAATAATTGATCGATCTGCAAGTTGCAGTAAAGTAGGTGTAAAAAGAAGGTTAGAAAGTTTTAGCTGGTCCATAGTCTGTCTACTCATAATGTTGATAGCAGCCCCTAAGTCAATCAATGTGTTTGGAATTTATATCCCATTTATATGTGTCTTGACAATTGGACTTCCTGGATCTACATAATTCTGCATGGTAATTTTTCCCATCATAATATCTGCAATCTTTCCTACCAGGTGGATTCTTCTTGTATCTTTTAGTTTCCTTCCTGGTCTTTTGAAACTCAACTCCTTTATTGTTTTTTCTAGAATAGGAATCTCTCGAATGGCTTGTAGCAAGGGAATCTTGATACAAACATTCTTCAATTCATCTAGAAAGTCATAGTTAGGCAACAAGATTTGTTTTTCCACCCCCTTGTCAATTTGTAGTCTTTCAGGAAAAGGAGGTGTAGATGAAGATGCGGGTTGCTCAACTATAGGAGTTGTGGATGTTAACTTTTTTTTTTCTTTTTGAATGTTTGAATTTTGAAGAGATTCTTCCTCAGAACCCTTATTGAATTGAAGAGAATCCTCCTCAGAGGTATCTTGCTCTTGAATATCTATAGAAGGTTTTTCTAAAACTCTACCAGATCTGAGTTGTACATCGTTGAGAGGAACAATCATATAGGTAGGAAATTTTTGTCCTTCTACCATGTAAGTATTCTGAGGATTTTTATTGTTAGGATTTGGCAATGGCTGAGCTGGAAGTTGATTTGTCTTTTGTTGGTATGGGAGCATGAGTTGAGGATTTCGATTTTGTTGAGAAGGTTGTTGTTGTGGAAATGGCAATGAAAGTTGTGGGTTTGGGTTTGGAAGTTGCGGAGCTTGTTGATTTTGAAAAGATGGAGGATATTGGTAAAATTGAGCAAATCTCCCATAAGGATTTTGCATCCCTTGTACCCATGGCTAATATGGATTTTGATGTTGGGGCCAAGGTTGTTGCCAAGGATTCCAATTTGGTGGGGTTTGAAGATTCATAGGGTTGTTAAACCCTTGAGTTTGTTGTCCCTGCCAAGGTCTTCTTGCAACAAAACAGAGAGATTCTACTGAATTTGGGTCTTCTTGAAAGACAGCTTTGAGTCCAGGAATTGAAGGAAAATCCTTGATCTCATGATTCTACGAGAAAATTATACATGTTTCTACAACTTTTTCATCCAAGGGACATTCCCTTAAAGCATGTTTCTTCCTACATTTCGGACAAAAGATGGCTAGAGCATCTGTTTCTGCTTTCTGCTTGTTTTGGATTTTAAGGGTGTCTAGTTGTTCACTAAGGCTCCCTAAGATATCAGTTTTGAACTCATCAAGAATGTTACCAATCTCTGCCCTACTTACTGATCCAGTTGCAGATTTGTTAGCCCTAATAAGAGAAGGATCCCTAGGCCCTTTTCCTGTTTTAGATTTTCCTCTTGAGAGATGGACACATAGTTCTGTTATGTCACGAAGTGGAAGTTGAGAAATGTCTCCTTTCCCCATCATTTTTAAAATATCTATCCATTCATCTCTAATGGCTTTTAATATGAGGGATTTCAAGGTTTCATCATCTAAGCTGCTCATCTTTGCTCTTTTTAAGTTGTATTGAAATCTTTCAAGTAAATCTTTCAAGTTTTCATCTTCTTTTTGCATCATTTTGAATACCTCATCCTTGTGATTGGTGGGCATACAATAGTCCAAGTATCTATCCAAAAATGTTTGTTTCATATCATTCCAAGTCCTAATAGATTGAGTGGTTAATCCCATGAACCATTTCAAAGTGACTCCCTTCAATGTTGAAGGAAACAATTTGAGTTTTTGAGAGTCTTCCATATAGTCATAGGTTCGGCACACGACTTCAAACTCAAACAGAAATGTTTCAGGATCCTCACTTCGCAATCCATAAAAGTTGGGGAGGACGGATGGTGAGATATTTTTCATTGTTGTATGAGTTTCCTCATCAACTATAGGGAATCCAAACAAGTTGTCTCCTTCCCTATTTCTTCCATTATTACCTTCACCATTGTTTCCTCCTTCTCTACCTCTACCTCTAAATCCATCTATTATTTCCTCTGCCATGATAGTTTCTTTAGATTCCTTAAAGTCCTCTGGTTCTTCTATAAAGGGAGGATGAGAGAGAGTCTCTTCCTTTTCTAAATGAGATTTAGTAGGTGGTATAGGAGAATCCTCTAATTCAGCTGCTCCTTGAATTCCAAAAATATTAAGGCTAGGGGTAGATGGTGGTGAATCTTGTCTATGCCTTGAAGAAGATGGAGTTGTAAAAATCAAACTCTTGGATTTATCTATAAACCTTCCCCTAGAATCTCTTTCTCTATGCATGTCATTTTTTATTTTTATTTTTTTTTAAAGTTGGGCTAATAATTCTCTTTTTGATCTTCCAGGTCACACTAGGTGCAAGAAGAGAGCATACTTAAGAAATTACTGAACCAATAACTCTCTTTTCTGATCCTCCAGATCACACTAGGTGCAAGAGGAGAGCATACTTCAAGAAGTTATCAAGTTTTCCCTTCTTTTTTTTTTTTTTAAGAAATTGGCTACCTAGTTACACTTCCCCGGCAACGGCGCCAAAATGTTTGGTCAATTTAGTGTGTCCTAAATTGCTACATTAATTTATCAATCTGGGATTCGTAAGCTAATGAAGTGTGGCGTACTATATGTGCAAGATAACCTATTTCTTACCTTTTTGTCGTTTTTGGTTTTCTAATGTGAGATGGAAATTCTAAAATAAAAACAAGTATGGTTATGATTGTTCAAGGCAATGATATCCTTTATATTGATTTACCAACTTCAAACTTAAAAAGGAATTTGAAACATACAATGACAAAACTTGAAAGGAAATGAAAATGTGCTGCTAGCTTAATAAATCAAACAGTGAACTATTGAGCATGAAAACCAAATTATCCTTGCTGCTGTCTAAACACAAAAGAAACTATGCTTAAAGAAATCCTAAGAATTGCAACAAATTAAATCTAAATCAAATTACATCAACTTATATTCTGATCGCTCACCATTAGTCCAGCTATGGCTTTCAGAGGTAACCATAAACAACTTGAGCAATCTGATATCTAATTTGCATAAAAAAGAACTAATATCAAACTACACACTCATACTTCAATCCCTCACCATCAGTCCAGCTGTGGCTTTCATAGGTAACTGAAAATGACATGAGCAATTTAATATATCTAACTTGCAGAAAGTAAACTAATATCAAACTACACACTCATACTTCAATCCCTCACCATCAGTCAAGCTGTGGCTTTCGGAGGTAACTGAAAATGACATGAGCAATTTAATATATCTAACTTGCAGAAAGTAAACTAATATCAAACTACACACTCATACTTCAATCCCTCACCATCAGTCCAGCTGTGGCTTTCGGAGGTAACTGAAAATGACATGAGCAATTTAATATATCTAAATCTAATTACTGAAGCAAATGTGCAAGACTGAAATAAACAAAGCAGTACTGGAATTAAACAAAAACTAAGAAAAATAAATTAGCAGCAGAACAATATTGATTCCATGTCATTAGTCAAAAGATATGCAAATGCCCGGGCTACCTATTTGTAATCTGAAACAAGAACACTGATCAGTTAACAATAACATAAAACAAGAAAGATTATGGACAAAAGTAAAATGTAAAGCATGAAAGATTATGAACAGTGATGAAGCATAAATATCATGAAAGATGCAATGTATAAACACGTGAATGACTTATGGCACAATGAACTTAAAGAAATAAAACAAGAAACTATACAGTAATGCACAAAACCTCAGCGTGTGCAGGGGCCCTCTGCACAGACCTCGGGCAACAGCCTTCAAATATGAATTACGCTTGGAAACAAAGTCTTCTTATATATTAAAATGCAGTCATAACAGAGAAATGATATTACAGCACAGTGGCAACGCAATTACATTACAGAGCTATATGGAGGCTAACTATTAGGCGTATGAAAACGCGTTATTTATAACAAAGGTGATATAACTAATTCCCTAAAGTTTGTGCTGATGGAGACACGTGAACCATCACATCCAGAGATCCAGCATCATGGCCGCGGTGAGGAGTAAATCTATGAAGAGTGGATGTTGGATTCGGCTTATGGAGCCGTGTACAGGTGTTGATGTGTCTCCCGTAAACTAGAAACGGTCATACAAATCTTCACGTGATGAGAAACAGAGTCCTGTCACCGTGGGACTCTACGGTTGACTTCCACTTGGCCACCTTTGACCACAGCCTCCTTAGGTGAATTTTCCCGAGCCAATAGGACACGATCCATGTCCACATCATTTCTTACTTGCCCATGTGGCTCGAATTGCCTGAAGACACCTGTAACATAGACTTTCACAAAATGGCTGTGGAAAGTTGCAGCAGCTGCGGAAAGTGGCAAGATTCCGCAGCTAAATGAGCAAAAATCTAAATCAAACAGCAGACACAAAACATAGTTAAAAACCATTTTAGATGCTCTTTTACAATTGATATGCAATGATATTGACAACTTAGAAGGTTCAGGTGAATGAAAAAGGTCTAGAAAGGTGTATAGGAAAGATGCAGATTTGAGACTTAACAAGTACTGCAACCAAAGTACATCAGGGGCATACCTGGAGTAAATGGAAACCTGAAGAAGATCATTCTTTCGTCCAAGGAGTGCCAGAGATAAATGCCCAGAATTTAAAACTGAATGGGCTTTCGCCCTCTTTCTTTTCTAAGTTTTAATGCTTCATTTATTGTTTCACCTACCTCCTCTGCTCATCTTTCAGCTATAAAAATAAGGAAGAAACTCATTGTAAAGGTTGTTGATCAGTTATCAGATAATTGCAAGCTGTTTCTTTTGAGACATAGTCTTTGTGTAAGGTTGTAAGATAGGCCGAGGGAGATGTTTTCAGACTGAATACCAAGCTATTGGTAATGTTGTACCTGACTTGTGTTGTTTTTTAATATGACAAGCACATTTCTTTGGATCCTGATCTAAAGCTGCGGTGATGTTTTCCTGTCTCTGTGTTTTATTTCATTTCATTTCTACTGGCTCGCATAAAAAATATGGCATAGGATTTACCCTTGTTAGGTACCTTATGTTTCTGCTCTCCTTGCCTTTGATGTTTTCTACTAAATGTGTTATCTAAGGGTCGATTTCAGTTAATTTAACCAATGTAGTGGATGTCATTGCCTGCTAGCTGATGTATGAATTAAATGTATCTGTTCTTAGATGTTCTTGTTAGGATTTAATTGAATGAATTGGGAACACTGGGAGGTCTAGAACTTTGTCTCTATCTCACTAGGATCCTTTTCTATTAATTAAGCCTTTCTAAGTTCCCTCAGGCTGGAGGCCGAAGCATTGAGAGTTCAAATTCTCTCTCCGATCTCAGGTCTTTAACTTTGTGTTCTAAAACTTTATTGTCTCCTCCTCTCTTACCATTCGATGCCACACTATCATCTTTAAGATCCAATGCTTTAGATGACTAGCCCAACTAAAAGCATGTATATTGAATAGCAAGTAAACCCTTTCCTGACTCCATTGCCCAATGGTCTTGAATGTTCCCTAGATTATCGCTCCTTTGCCTAAAATCCTCTTTTCTCATCCTTGTCTTATATTGAACCCTTCTTTCCTGATAACCAGCAACCAAACAAACAATAAAAAAAACAAACCCCAAGCCTTATAACTAGCCTAATATCTTAATACTGAGATTCAAAGTCATATACCTTTGACATACCATAGAGAGATCCCTCTCTGGACCCAGGAGGGCTAGATCCTGAGGTTTGAAAGTGGTTTTATGTTGTCTCATCTTTTGGTACTGCCAACCTTGCCAGAACATGGGAACCCCAACAGGCCCCATGTGGCCCATGAAGCCAATAAGAAAGAGTGCCCCTTCTTGGAGCAATGCCATGCACATGAGTGGTAAGAAAATGAAAGTATATAGTAAACATATCAGGATGCTGAGAAATAAAATCCTTACCATACACTTGGTTCAAACTAGTGAGGTAGCTCATGGATGAGCTCCCTCTCACACCCAATGAGTAGGGAGGTGGTGATGATAACGCTTCCCAAGAGTTATGTTTCTCCTCTCCCTCCAAACAATCTATGCGCTTCCACATATGATAGTGCATATCCTTTTTGAATTCTTCCCACATGAATCCCTCCAAGATAGTATGGCATGCTCTAATGAAACTAGTGGGATTGGAAAGCAAGATCTCATAGGCTGCATGTAGTAGTTTTTTCTTGAGCTTTGAGGCTCTATCCAAGAAGATCTTTTGCTGAGAAAAGATGACCCCATCTCTCATTTTATATCCTCCATCTGGAAACTGGTCATCAAGTATCCTGCATGTAAGGAGATCCTTGGAGTATTCCACCAATAGATGGGATCTCCAAAAAGGATCTAAACTCTCTAATGACAATGTTGCTGATCTACACTGTGTAGCCCCTACCATATGGCTTCCATTTTCCTTGACATATCCCATGCCAAACTCAAGCATTGGTATGCTGCTGACATGTTCCTGCTGCCCCTCCTATATTTTCTCATGCTCAAGTGAAGGTTGAAGCTTTTGGAGGCTAGTCTTCCATAGGAAACTATCACCTCTCTAAAATCTCCTAAGTCTGGCCAATGCATGGATGAGTAGCCACCATCCTCTACCAAATGGGAAATATTCCTTCCTATGTGGAAGTATCCTCTAGTTCTCCCATGCCATGGAGTGGCCTCCTTGCACCACCATGATGATGCCATCCTCCATCCCAGAAACATCTTCTCCCAGTGCAAAATAGCTGATGAGAGTGGGTAATGATGATATTGGGAGAATGTGTCCCTCCTCCCTGAGCCTACCTAAGACTATCTGCGTTGTGCCAAATCCTCCCAAGGTTCTCACGCCTCCTGGATGAATAAGTGGTGAGGTGTCTCTCATCTCCTGATTTGGTGGCCTCCAGGGTGGAATGCCCCCATGTAATGAGACATCAAAGTCTGAAGTAGAATGTATAGGTGAGTAGAATAATTTTTCCCTCCTTTCACTGCACAAAACAATCTCCTTCTTTTATATATAAACCCATTGAAATAAAAAAGGGTGCATGCTCCCCATCCTTTGATGTTGATCCACCTTTTCTTCTCCTCCTTTGATCAAGGTCTTACTACCCATCACTACTGTTACATGCTGCTCGTTGGGAAATTTTTGCAAAGATGCCAAATCTCCTCTAATTGAAGTAATAGCTTCATGCCCATCTCCATGTGGCGATGGTTCTCCTTTTTAAGTGACAACACTGTTACTTCCTCTCTGCTTTCCCTCCTCTTTAATATTTGAGAAAACCTCATAGACAATGAGAGACCCTATGTTGGAACAGGGTCCTCCAAAGGCTGCAAATTGGGATAGTTTTGAGTACTTTTGTATATTTTTGGCATATTTCAGTCTAACGCAGGGGTTTTTGGGTGGGTCGAAGCCCTGGAAGCATTGTAACAGGTCAAAGGCTAGATCTAGAGTATGCAAACCATGGTTTGTGGACACAGGAAAGCTTAGGCTAAATCGTTATAAATAGATGAACATTTTGAGTCTTAAGTAGAGAATGAATAGAAATTGATGCGAAGTACGAATTACTAGATCTTGGGTTGGGTTGTTTGGGTTAGGACTCCTATTGGATGTGTGCACAGAGATCCTCTATCCTGTTGTGTGCGGGCCCTGCTATCTGTGTGCGCATGTGGTATTTGGGGAATGTAAGAGGATTTTGATATGTAATATATGTGAAGTATTGCTGAAACATATGATGTTGTCTGAATCTGTTCTATTATGATTGATGCAAATTAAGATTGTCTGATTAAACTGCGAACTCGTCTGTTTTATTGTTTTGGTACGAAATTATCTGCACTTAGTATATTACTGTGATGTGACTTTTGTTGCACTTACTGATTGCATCTCTGTTAATGAACATGAACTATCTGTGTTGACAATATTGGTTGTGATTATGCTTTTTTATGGTTGTAATTGATGATACGCATGTGGATGCGAACCTGCTAGAGCAGATCTGATAAGAACTATAGTTTGGTTACATTCTGGAACCCTGCGAATCACCCTTAGGTGTATATCTAATAACTTCGGGCCTGCGTTATTACCTACTCTCTCTTAGGGTGCAGAAAACTGGTTCCAACACCCTCCCATACTGTTTCGGGTGAGAATTTGGCTTGTGTAAGCAGATCACTGTCAAAAGGGATAGTAGTATAGGCGTTTATTGGAAAACCTTCACCTTCGAACCTAGGTTAGGACCCCTCGAGCCAAAAAATGGTTCTGTTGCCGAGACCAGGAGCATTTTGAGGGAGAGATTTGGTAATATCAAGGCCATATTGGAGACTTGAAAGAAAAGAAATCGATGAATGGGTTGAGGAACAAGTTCAGGAGTTCGCAGTAAAAACCAAAGTAAGAATTTAACCACCAAAGAGTGGAATAACAAGTATATTTTCATGGAGATCTATGAGATCTTCGTTGTAACAATTGTGATCAGGAGTGGCTCGCAAGGCTGGTAGAATTTCAGGAGAGATGAGTGGGTCACACAGTGGACCCCAAAATTGATCTAGAAGCTAGAGAAGACTGATAACACCATCACTCGCACGATGGGTCACTGGGTGGACAATGTGCTAGGAGGGTTTGTAATTACATTTTCCATTGATCAATTCATTCCTATTCTGAAGCGGAGCAAGGGTTTTTCAAGGGTTTCCGTGGTAATTTTCTGAAAACCTTACTGATCACGATATTACTATGTGAGAAGAGTATTCTGTGTAGCTACACCGAGTGAATGACCTCTGATCTAGATGGGAGTACAACACGAAGTGGAAAATACTATTGGACCAACCAAGAAAGAGATAGATCTGTCCACAGTTTGGTAAGAGAAGAGGTTGTGCAGATTCCTCCAACCACACCACTTTCAAACCAGCATAGGGGAAAAAACTCACCTACACCTCTGCCACCGTTGGAAGAAGGCATGGTTGCGCACATGAAGTTACCTACCTTTAAGGGTGTTGGAGATGAAGACATGGATTAGTTTTGGTTTGTCGCAGGATCCATATGGACTACGCAGAATGTAGCTAGTGATTCAGTGAAAAGGGCACAACTATCCCTTGCTTGTGAAGGAAGAGCTTTGGACTGGTACATGGGATACATCGGCCAACATGCGAGCACAACGATTGAAGAGATTAAGAATGCCTTAAAACAACAGTTCAAGAAGCCTAATTCCTACTCACAAATAGTGGGGGACCTAAAGGATTTCAAGCAAGGACATTCTGAGTCTCTGTGGGAGGTTTATCAATGATTGAAGAAGGTGATCAAAGAAGGGGGATTTTAGTATGATGACAGATAGCACACGAAATGGTTCATTGCTATGTTGTTTCCTCACCTGCGCATACCTATGGGTCACCAAACTTTCGAATCACAGGAAAAATCCTTGGGGGTCGCTATAAAGTTAGAAGCTATGCCCAGAGATGATACCCAGTCGTGCATCCAAGAAATCCAAGGAAAATTGGAGGCGATGCATATGGAGATCGAGAATCTGCGAATGGAGCAAGAAGCAAAGGCTAGATGGTTCATACGATGCAGGATGAATGGTCACACCAAAGATAATTTTCCTTTGTTAGCAGACTATATGCAGGCCGGGCGACCTAGCCCGTTGCGCCCTAGGGAAACTGCAGGATCAAGTGGGCCGGCACTATGGGGCAATGATTGTCACATTGAGGGTCTGCATGACACAAACTAGTGCCCCTGTCTTTCCACATATGTCCCAGAGTTAAAGCAGCAATGGTGTAGGTTCTGCAGGTCTGTAGGAAATAATGAGCATAACTATCGGACCTATGATTTGATGATCAATCGAGGGAATATATATAAGGTACAGTCATATCCATCCTCACCAAGCTTCCTCTCAGGCATTGGTGTCTCCCCAGCTAGGGGCAGGGGAGGAGGAAGAGGTGGCAGCACAGGTCGGGGATGAGGGCAACTAATCTGTTATGACTCTGGAGAAGTAGGACACTTTGCAAGGGACTGTCGGAACCCTACAAGGTAGTCCTGCCAGTATTGCAGACAGATGTACCATGCTATTGAAGATTGTCCAATATTGATAGCAAAAATGCAGGAGCAGCAGCCGAAACCTACGCAGAATGTGCAGAGGGTTAAGGCTGAATTGCGAGACAAAGATCTAATGTCGTAACACGCAGTGGGATGACCACTGGGGGACCTGGGGAGAAGGCTGCAATTGAACCTTTGATCTGATAAGAAGTTATAAAACAGGAAGGTTTGGATCTAAAAAAGAAAAAATAAACATTTTTCGCAGCTCGCAAAGACTTTGTTGAGGCAAAGGCATCTACTTCTCAGGCACCTGCGAACCTCAAAGCATATGAGGACGTCAAACCCTTTTTTCAGGCATGTATGAAGCTGCTATGCAACCCAAAGGTTGTGGAGAATATTCAAGCATTAATAGATAGATGTGCAATGCGGCCTAACCTACCCCCAGAAATCAAGGATGTGCACAAATTATACAAAAAACGCATCGGTAGGGAGATGCAGTTGACAGCACAGTTCGGTGACTATGAAATGGATCAGGTTATTTTCGACCTAGGGTTAGATGCGAATGTACTACCAAAAAAAACGTGGCAACAGATGGGAGAACCTAAGTTGGATTGGTCCACTATCCAGTTGCGTATGGCCAATCAACAGAAGATCATACCCTTGGGGAGGTTGTCGAAGATCGTGGTAGATATCGTAGGAGTCAAGGTCTAGGCTAATTTTGAAGTAATTCATATTGTAGAAGATGCGGACCCCTACCCTGTGCTCCTAGGGTTAGACTAGGCCATAGATATGGGAGGCATCATTAATCTGAAGAAGAGAAGCATTGTGTTTGAAAATAATGGTACAAGGGTGATAGTACCATTAGATCCTACAGAAGGCGAACGATATACCAAGATGATGTGTGATGAAGAAGATGTAGATCACATTTATAAGTTGACTATGCGGGATAAATATTGGATCAACCACACAGCGGATGGTATACTCTGCTCAGAAAAGGATAGTGAATTCTTCTCTGACTCCGACGGGGATATGGAGAACTAGAAAAATCGGTTACATGATGTCTCTGCGCTGCAATGTCTTTGGGTCTCAAAGGACTTCCATTGCATTTCCTCAAAGGTAAGAGACCTACCTTATTTTGATGGTTCTGGTAATATTAAGGAATTTTTGCGAACATTCAAAGTCGAGGCTCCTAGAGCACGAAGGTTATGGGCCCTTAATCTAGCTATGCGTGCAACACCTGCACGATGGTGGGATACACATAATGGGGCATTCTAGGACTGGGGGGGCTATCGGGACATGATGCTCCTACTATCTGAACCTCTGGCGGAGATACGGATCAAGATGTTCCTCGGCCTAGGGGATCCACGTGAGAACTTGGTTGCAAGGATACAGACGTGGGGTGATCGAACTATAGAAGAAGGGATCCACTTGTTCATTCATACATCAGGTCCAATCCCTACTACATGTTACCTGGATGCGGAGCTCCATCAACGCATCCGCCATTGGGAAACTCTGAAGGATGACTTCATAGGAACATCTAGATTGATAGGGGGTTCAGAGGCGCTTGAAGAGGCTCTGCATAATATAGATACATTTGTGTTTGGAAATTCCAGATCCTCTGCAGTATTCGACGCACTGACGTGGGAAACACAGATGCAAGATATTGTCAACTACCGCAGTTTGGTAAGGGAAGAGGGTAAAGATGACCCGCGGTCTGTATCTATCCCAGAATCAGAAGGGGAGCCCGCCGTTATGGGACCTCCACTGCAAGAGGTGGATGTCACTAAGCCTCTCGAGCTGCGAGAAGTCAATATTGGGATGGAAGAGAACCCTAAGTTGGCTAATATTAGGGACTATTGGGATGAGGATACAATAGGCAAAAGACGAATTACTCACAGAATACTAGGACTTGTTCCCAACAAATTTTTTGGAGTTGAAGGGGATCACGGGGGACTTAGGGGTCATGCATATCACTCTAAAATCAGATGCACACCCCATGAAGTAGCGACCCTATAGGTTAAATCCCAAGTATAATAAGAAGGTCAAGGAAGAACTCGATAAAATGATCGTTGCTAGTATCATCGAATCTGTTGAAAAGTTAGACTGGGTCAGCCCGATGGTGGTTTAGGAGAAAAATATTAAGGGGAAGATTCGGATCTATGTGGACCTCTGCAAGTTGAATGATGCCTGCATTCATGATCCATTCCCTACACCATTCTCAGACGAAATCTTGGACAGCGTGGGAGGGCAGGAAGCATACTCCTTTACGGACGGGTTCTCAGGATACCATCAAATCAGAATCGCACCTGAGGACCCCAAAAAAACCAAGTTCGCCACTGAGTGGGGATCTTTTCAGTATACTGTCATGCCATTTTGGCTCAAGAATCCCCCTGCTATCTTCTCACGGGTTGTTGTCGCAGTATTCAATGAATTCATCCAAAAATTCCTAGAAGTATATTTCGATGATTGGACTGTCTTTGGCCTGGTAAAGGCACATGTATCAAACCTGCACATGATGTTGAACGCCTACCAAAAACACCAGATTTCCCCAAATATCAAGAAATGTATCTTCTGCTTACCCTTCGGAATCTTTCTCGGCCACATAGTTTGCCGGAAAGGACTGATGGTGGATCCTGCCAAAATCTTAGTTATCATAAAATTTCCAGTACCAACAACAGAGAAACAGTTGTGCTTGATCCTTGGACACATGGGCTACTACAGGAAATTAATTCAAGTCTATGCACTGATTACGGCCCCTATGGAAAAATTACTCAAGAAGGATGTTTATTTATTTTGGAATGACGAGTGTCAAAAGAGCTTTGAGTTAATTAAAAAAAAGATGGTCTTGGCGCCTATTCTCATCTTTCCTGATTGGGAGAAGGTATTTCATGTTCACGTTGATGCATCGAGGATTGCTCTCAGGTTTTTCCTTATGCAGCTGGGAGAAAGAGATATCAACCATCCGGTTGCCTTTGCAAGTAGGAAACTCTCTGGCACAGAACGCAACTACTCCACTACAGAGCAAGAGGGATTGGCCATGGTGTACGATTTGTAGAAATATCGACATTACTTGTTAGGAGGACACTTCAAAAGGTTCACCGACCCTTCAGCCTTGAAGTACCTAGTAAATAATCCTGTGTTGGGAGGGAAAATCTATCTATCGCTACTACTATTTCAGGATTATGACTTTGAAATCATTGTCAAGTTGGGAAAGTTGAATTCTAGGCTGGATCACTTGTCCCAAATTGAGAGTGGCGAGGAGCCAACAAACCTGGAGGCCGGATTTCCTGATGTGTAGTTATTTTCTATTAAGGTAGTGGATGCACACTTCACTGATATCATTCAGTTCTTGACTACTGGGAGGGCCCCTCCATAGTACTCGATACAACAAAAGAAAGAATTAGTCACCTGGGCCGCAAATTTTACCATCATCGTAGATCATTTATATAAGATGGGAGCTGATGAAGTATTGTGGAGATATGTTTTAGAGCATGAAAGGCACGCTATCTTGGCAGAGGCTCATGATAGGAGGTCACTAGGCAGGAAAAGAAATGACACAAAAGGTCTTGAGAGTTGGGTTATGGTGGCCAACCCTACATAGTGACGCTCATGATTATTGTAAAGCCTGCAATACGTGCCAACACATAAGGAGGCCGTCTCGCAGAGATGAAATGCCCCTTCAACCACAAATGGCTCTACAAGCATTTGATAAATAGGGCATCGATTCCGTAGGGCCTATCAACCCACCAGGGAAGAAGATGGGTGTGTGCTACATTATTACTACCACTGATTATGTAACCAGGTGGGCCGAAGCACAAGCAGTGAAGGATTGTACTGTGGAGACCACTGCGCATTTCATCTTTGAAAAAATTCTGACTAGATTTGGATGCCTGAAGATCCTCATGAGTGACATAGGTTCACACTTTGTTAATGAAACAATCCAAGCTTTGACAAAGGAGTTCTGGATCCATCATGCGAAGAGCACACCATATCACCCACAGGAAAATGACGCGGTTGAAGCTTTTAACAAAATCTTGGAGAAATCACTGACAAAGGTATGCAACACTGATTGTAACGACTGGGACGTGCGCATCCCATCGGTTCTTTGGGCCTATCAAAGAACCTGCAAGAAGCTAACGAGGAAAACCCCATTCAAGATTGTTTATGGTAAGGAGGCCATTATGCCAATGGATTATATTGTTCCTAGTCTGTGCATCGCAACATTTAAAAACATGGCAGAACTTGACATCATGGAGGAGCGATTAGCACAACTTATGGCTTTAGAGGAAGATAATTTTCTCGCTCATTTCCATCAGCAGGTTCAGAAGGCCCACGATAAAGCCTAGCATAATCGACATATTCGCCAAAAGACATTTGCAGAGGGCGAATTGGTCCTCTTATATAATAGCCAGTTTTTCAAGCATCCAGGGAAGTTCTGACAACACTGGCTTGGTCCCTACATCGTTAAGGAAGTCACGAATGGCGGAGATGTTAGGCTAGCTACTCTGTGCGGTGATATGCTACCAGGCTACGTCAATGGTAGCCGACTCAAACCGTATCGGATCAAATGACTATATGACCGGAATAGCTATGCAGGTTCAGTTAGAGAACCCTCCATCACAGTGGCTTGGGACGAGTCACAAGATTGTGGTGGGGGACTATTGGAACAGGGTCCTCCAAAGGCTTCGAATTGGGATATTTTTGAGTAATTTTATATATTTTTGGCATATTTTAGTCTAACGCAAGGGTTTTGGGGTGGGTAAAAGCCCCAAAAGCATTGTAACGGGTCAAAGGGTAGATCTAGAGTCCGCAAACCATGGTTTGCGGACCATAAGAAAGCTTAGGCTAAATCTTTATAAATAGATGAACATTTTGATTCTTAAGCAGAGAATGAATAGAAATTGATGCGAAGTACGAATTACTAGATATTGGGTTGGGTTGTTTGGGTTAGTACTCTTGCTGGCTGTATGCACAGAGATCCTCTGTCCTGCTGTGTGCGAACCCTGCTGGCTGTATGCGTAGGTGGTATTCGAGGAATGTAAGACGATTTTGATAAGTAATATATGTGAAGTATTGCTGAAACATATGATGTTGTCTGAATCTGTTATGTTATGATTGATGCGAACTAAGATTGTCTGATTAAGTTGTGAACTCGTTTTTTTTATCTCTATGGTATGAAAGTATCTGCACTTATTATATTACTATGATGTGACTATTGTTGCACTTACTGATTGCCTCTCTGTTAATGAACGTGAAATATCTGTGTTGACAATATTGGCTGCGATTATGCTTTTTTATGGTTGTAATTGATGATACACACGTGGATGCGAACCTGCTAGAGCAGATATAATAAGAACTATAGTCTAGTTACCTTCCATAACCCTACGAATCACCCTTCGATGTAGATCTAATAAATGTGGGCCTGCGTTATTACCTACTCTCTCTCAGGGTGCGGAAACCTGGTTCTAGGACCCTCCCATACTGCTTCGGGTCACTGCCGAAAGGGCTAGTAGTATAGGGGATTGTTGGCAAACCTTCACCTCCGAACCTGGGTCAGGACCCCTCGAGTCAACACCCTAGATCATGGTCTTTGCTTGAAGGAGGAATCTTCATGTCTTCCTCTTGAGAAGAAAGCTCTTCCTGCAATGAGGAAATTTCCCTTGGAAAGGTATCATACAAGTTTTTATCTCTCTCAATAGAAATCTGAAGTGGAGTTGGTGCAATGGATCTTTCCAAATCACGCAAAGGTTTTGAATTTTTATGTTTGGCTAGCTCAATCAAAGATGTTTCAAGTTGTTTTTCATCAAATATATTCACTAATATCTTAGTGAATCTTGCATAAGTAGTTATATTTGCATGATTAAATGAAGAAGATTCACAAAACCACCAAGTATAAACTGTTTATGCTCAACCTAGTCTCCTAAATTGAGTTCATTTAATTGTCAACCAGGGTTGGTAAACTGCTGAAGTGAAGTGCACTGTATGTGCCTAAGTGTTTGTTTCTTAATGCGTTGTGTTTAGTGTTTTATGATGTTTTTGGTCTTTTGATGGTTTTATGTTCACAAGGAAAATAACTAAATGCTAGTGGAAGGAAGCTACTAGTTAAAAACAAAGTGAAGCCTAATTTATTGATGACAAATGACAAATGCAAATGCAACTACTGAAACAGAATCAAACTTAAACTATGACTAAGAAAAATATAAAGCTTGATAATGACTTCAATAAAATGAATCAAAACATAAACTTAACTTGTCCAATTCTTTCATTAAAGGTATTTTGGGAGAGCTTGAGAAATGGTCAGCTAAGTATACAAATTCTCCTAACTAAACAATTAAACAATCAGCTTATAATGATACAACATTTTATCCATGATTAAAGATTTGTTGAAACATATTTGGAGAAAAACATTGGTAACATCATAAGATCTCTACTCTAAGACTAGCTCCTAATTCTATTCTGCAACTTAGTTTAACATCACTAAACCTTACTCAAAAGTTATAGATTTATTTTTAAAGTAGTATTTTGAGGAAAGGCTTTGTTTATGAAGTGGTAAAGAAGTTGCAAAAGTACTTCAGGCCTTGGGATGATACTGTCTTCTGTTCAGATGGTTATGAGTCAATTATAGATTTGGAACAAAAGATATTTTGTAAACAATGAAGGCCGTATTGTTTAAGTTTAAAAACTAATGTAATCTAATATGCAATGGATGACAACTAAATGTGGAATGTAAATACAATGAGCTAAGCTAAAACTGAAATAAATTGTCACTAGTCTACAATAAATAGTGCTGAACTAACAAGCCATTATCAAACTTAAAACAAAATAACAGAGCATGAATTGAATGCAATTTGACTCCGGAGTACCCTAACTAAGTTATCATGCATTAATCTATGGGATTCTACAGCCTGTTTTGTCCATCATGAATGATATTTTGGAAGAGCTTGCTAGAACAATCCTGGTTGTACAATTCAGTGCAAATGCAAACATAAAGACTGAAAGCAATTTAAAAACTAAGACATCACAACTATCTCCCACCCATTATTATGATATTTTGGAAGAGCGTTTTAAGAGTAAGATCAGCTATGCTACTTAGTGTAAACAAACAACTGAAACATTCAATATCACAGTCATGCCTTAAACATCAT
Source organism: Pinus albicaulis (assembly GCA_034641835.2). NCBI lineage: Eukaryota > Viridiplantae > Streptophyta > Pinopsida > Pinales > Pinaceae > Pinus > Pinus albicaulis. Next base: position 269,574,624 of record CM076579.1, read on the forward strand.
AAGGATTTTTTGGAAGAGTTTGCTTAGAATAAGTTCAACTGTGATAATGAACAAAAGAAATTACAAATAAATCCTACAACACTACAGCCATTCCCATTCATTATCATGATCTTTTGGAAGAGTTTCTTAGGACAAGTATAGCTATAGTGGCTAATGAAATTAACTATGAACTCAAACTTCAAAAATGGGAAAACAACTAAGATACTTATCTAAATTACGAAAGTAAAGCCGTGCAGGAGGCAGGGGCCCTCTACCACCAGACGGAATCTAACTCAAAATAAACTCAACGCGTTCAAAGCAATGCTGTCTTCTTCATTAAAGGAAAATAACTTGAAATAGAGTAGTCTCGGTCTTCAGAAATATAGCAGTCAATACATGAAATCTAAGCAAAATCTAGAGCTTGTCTCTCGGTTTCCCGAGTGCTTTTATAACAAATCTACATAACAGAACTTGCAACAATACGGGGATCATTGTCTTTCCTTATCAAAATCGTACTAGGACTCTAAATATGGCAGCGTAAAGGAACAAAGGACATCTGGACTAGGACAGTCCTATTAGAAGTCTGCCTCCTTGAATGAGTTCCCACGTACCAAAACCACGTCCAGAATTCGGTTCATTCTTCATGGTGAGCAACGAACGATGAGGAGATAATGTGGAATATACCCATGTGTGGATTTTCCTGAGAGGACACCTGGAGCATGCTTGAACGTGAAGACAACTACAGAATTGCCGGTTAGCTACGGAATGTCTGCATTCTGCATCTAGTTTCGGTCAAAATGCATTACAATGACAAAATCACAAAACTTAGCAAGTTAGCCATGTTAATCATTCTAAAAGTAATTTTAACTAATTTCATTGATCATTTGGGTCTGGGATAACAATGGAAAAAGGAAAATGAGGTAAAGTAAGATGAAATAAAGCACAATCTTGGGGCTCAACATAAACCTTACCTTCAAGATGCAGCGTTGCTACCCTAAGGCCTTCCTTTTATGAAACTTGATGTAGCTACAAATATTAGTCTAGCTGCTCTATCCAATAATTGGCTATGCATTTAGTTGACCAATCAAAATTTGGTAGAAAAAATCTACCTCTTCTACTTCTGTCATGATTTCTGGGCCTTCTATTCTCCTTGAGTTGGAAAAACCCTTGGAAGTTCAAGTGCTCCTTGAATCTCCAATATTGAGATTCATACTCCTGAAGATAGTCACTCAAAGTCTCCTCCTTTGGTGCATATTCTTCCTCCATATCTCTTGCTATGAATATGGACATAAAACCGTGCTGTGGATCAGATTGTGTGGCTGATTTCTCACACCCATCATGTAAAAAGCTATGGTTTATTTCATATTCAAACCGCCTTGGAGATCCCCTACACATCTCCCTTCTCATCTTCTTGACATCTTCATTGATGCTCTCCATAGTTTGAAAAAGAAGCTTTGAGAGCTCCTCTTCCTCCCTTCCTCCAAATAATGGATTCTTGTCATTGTCCCTTCTGTACATCTTCTCTTCCTATGAGAAGCTTCTCCTTATGGTGACATATTGGCTAAATGCACAAGTTGAGCCAAGATTATGCTATGATACCACTGTAATATTTCCAAATGGGAAAACAAGGAATATAGTGCATAAAATGAAAGAAACATCAAATATTTAACACATGTAACCATGAGATGAATATGGAGCCATTATATTGATCATATATGTAGCAAATAGGTACAAAACAATGAGGCAGAAATCATAGGATGTGATCACACAAGCCTCCAATACATAGACACTCTCAAAGTGAGATGTTGCTGCTATACAAAATGTTGGAGAGGCTGCTACAACGCATTCATACTAAGCATTCATATAGATGGAGATCATACAATGATATAAAAATACGGATATAGGCCAAAATAGATACTACACATACAAATATGGGCACTAGATCAGCTTTCCAAAACAACCCATGAGAGTTTCCGGAAAATGCACACAATGTGCCACTGTAAGTTGTAGCCCTAGGGATGAAAGTATGTTGCAACAATAGAACTGAGAAGATATGGATGAAGTTGATGTAGAAACCTAAAAATATTCTCTAATAGATCCCCCGGATGAAAGAACGGCTCCTCCACTGAAGAATCACTTCCCAAAACAATAACTGCAACCACCCCTGCAACTCCTCCCTAAAATAACAAAGATCTGGACTAAAACTGCATTGTAGGGGATAAATACACCTTTTCCTAATGCCAAATATATCAATAAATCCCAAGGGGCTTCCTTACAAGACTTCCAATGGATGGAAACCTTCTTCCACTGCAAAACTAGCTCTGAAGTCACCCAATATAATTCTCCACTGCTGCACCCTGCAACACATCACAATATTCTACAGAAGCTACGCTAATGAAAAAAGATGTAGCTTGGCATTAAGCCTGAGTGTGGAAATTTAGTGTAATTCTCCTCCAAGAGGCCTCTCAAGGAAAGAGATGGGATTATCGCTCAGGAACACCCTGTGCTAAACAACACTGCAAACTCAACTAAATAGTTGAAGAATGCAAGAAGTCTTAACAAACCATATACAAAATAATAAACCAAAACATATCCCATATGGTTGCCATCCTCTTCCTTACATAAGTTATGAGATTCCTCACCCTTGGCCCCACTCAATTAGGTCACCACCTTCATGCAATAAATCTCCCACCAAAACTGCGTTGTCCCTCATTAATATCCACTCCTCCATAACAACACTGTTGATTTGGTCAAAGTTGACCTATTCAACATGCTCCATCCCCTGTTCACACTCAAAGGTGCTTTATTTAGCTGCTTAGATGGTCTCCTTTCACACTTGAAGTTTCTTTATTGTTGATAAGGAGATTTATGGGCCTCCCTACCCACTTATTCACCTACCTAATGACAAAACAATCTATAATATTCTATTTAGCTAAAAGCTAATTTTTTGGAATATTACAATCTCTTATCTCAAATGTTTGGTTTAAATGCGACACTATTAACTGGGAATCAAGGTATTTACGTATATGGCGAAATCCATGATGGAGGGCGTCGCACAAATGTTCGATGAAAACATCATATTCTTCTTTATTATTTGTTGTTGAACTGATACAAACACCATTGGTGCAGAGTGGTGAGCGGTCAGGGTGATAGATAACCCAGGCGACTGCTGCTAAACTTTGAGACCATCGCGATGCTCCATCAACAAATCTGAAGTAAGGATTGGGTTGGTAATCCATTGTAACACTTGAGCATGTTTTTTAACAAGTATTTTTGGTCAAAAATGTAAAGTGGTTAGATTTGTGTACGTTGACTCTAGGGCAGGGCCTTCTTGGCCCTTATGGGTAGAATTCCTTGAGGTAGAGGCCATTGACGGGGTTGCTGAGGCACGTCCCATCCGGTTCAATCAAGATGTATGCCCCTCGAGGAGGAATTCTTTTATGATGTAGGGCCTTTCCCACATGGTTTCAAACTTTCCTGGCCCTAGGGCTTATTTTTCGACATCGTAGCAGAGGACTAGCTCTCCCTCAGTGAATGAGCGAGGGGTGATGTGGCAGTAGAATGATGCTTTCACCTGTTTCTTGTGGGCCTCGTTGTGTTGCAGTGACTGCCGTCAACTTTTGTTGACGAGCTCTAGCTAGACTAGACACTGTTCTAGAGGCTGGGTTTCATCGAGGAGTTCAGTGGTGGCATGTAAATTTGGGATCTCGCAGAAATTAATGGAAAAGCGCAAGGTGCCCTGATTTTTTACGATAGGAATAGGGTCAGGAATCCACGACGTGTGGACATCCTAGAGTCCTGGTTCCAAATGATGATACGAATTGTATGTGGTAAATTGTGTCGTCGACGTTTGGTGGGGGGAGAATTTCCATGACGGGAGTTCGCGTAAGCTAAGGTTGGGTCCCTTATTAGGATGGTCAGTTTCCTGTCAATGGAAATTGTGACTGGTGCATAGGTGCCTGAATGTTTCCATTAGCGAGCATGCCTCTGGTTCATGGTTATGGCCAGTGTAGATGGTGCATGGTACCACTATGCCAACTAAGTAGATTGTGTGGGAATAACCACTACTCTTTGTCCCAGATGTGGATGCTTGGAAAGGATATGTTGTAGAATATGAGGTCCTCTGCTTCCATTTCCGAGTCTTTGGTTTGGGTATGTCTAACTCTTTTGGGGAGTGTAGACTTAACGCTGCTCTTGCCGCTCTTAGCTTTGGGAGATGCTCACATTTAATTGTATGATGGAAGTGTGAAAAAATCAAGAAATAAGTGTGTGTGATATTCTCTTTGTTAGAGAGAATTTTCTACGAGAGAGGAGAGATTGTGCAAAAACCGTTTGCGAGATGCTTTAGTTCTTTTCACTAATTGATGATTAGGAGATCATGTTCAAGTTTTAAAAAATGCCCAAAAATTAAAGTTCTTAGAAATGTTTGCAACCTGAATGATCATAAAGGTCTCGTCGGTTCGATTCTGGTGCCGTGAACGGTTCTCAAAACTGAGGTCGTATGCAAAATTTATTGAGGTTTGAAAATGCCGAGTAAACTCCAAAAATGAGTTGACCAAGTTTGACTTTGTTAAATTTTGAAAAATTAAAAAATATACCCAAAATGTGAACATGCTAGCAAATCCACCCACCAGCATTAAATGCCTCTGCCAATCTAGCATGGTTTCCACCAATTCTTATCTGTCCGCCGAATTTGGGAGTTTAACTAGAGTTCCTCCAGTTTTGGAGGAGGATTTTGGGGGACATTGGAAAAAATTTGTTTTTCCATAACTCCCTCATTATTGAACCAAATTGGGTGAAAAAATAGTAAATTTAGACTATCTCATACCTTCTAGACTCAATGGAGTATGTTGCAAAGCCATCAGAGAGCTTCTAAGCAATTATTTTCTTCAATGAAGTTCAAGGGGCCACTAGGGCACCCATGAGGCAGAATCAGTTTGAGGCCTAGCCAGGGAGTTAGAGGCCTTATCTAGAGATCCAATAGTAAAAATTGGATATTTCAGATGTTATGAATCTGATGAGATGGTTTTCATAGCCTGTAGAGTACTTTAGAAAGCCAAAAAGCTTTAGTAAAGTTCCAGGGGCCATTAATGCCAGTTTTTGCCAGTAGTAGTGTAGGGCCTATCAAGAGCAGCTAGAGACCATATGAAGCAAACCAGTAGTCATTATTGACTGTAAAAATAATTTTTAATATAATGGCATATGTTTCATAAAGTTTTTAGGACTTCTAAAGGTCGAAAACCCAGCAGAGAAGTTTTCAGTGACCCTAGTGCTAGGGGGTGCCGACAGGTGTTGGAGGTGAAACCGGAGCATCCGGAGGCCATTTTTGATGAATGCATAGTCTATATTGACTAATTAAGAAATTTTGGAACCAATGAAAGTGGTTTCAGAACATTTTTAGAAATTCTAGAGCTCAAGAAGCTGATGTGAAGTTTTGGGCAGCCCTGGGCAAACCATGGAGGATAGCCTAGTTTGGGGATGCAATGCTCGATTTGAGAATTTTATCAGTCGATATTTGGTGTCTGATGTGTGATGGATACAGCAGGAGTTTTTATAGTGACATAAATAGAACTATGAAGGATTATGTTCCATTTAGAAGCTCATAGTAGCTCAGAGCACCGACTGAAGGAATCATGTCAAAGGGAGCCTAAAGTTGTTTGCAGAGTTTGGACAGCCATGAGAGGGATATAGATGGTATTCTCAGACCTTTGGATCAGTTTAGTATCCTTTGGAGTTAAGTGTGGAACTTGTAAAGAAAACCTTTCCATAATCCCAAAGAGCAAAGTCAAGATGACAAAGCTCAAAGGAGACGTAGCCCACAAGATTTGGGTAAACTCTTAGATTAATTTTGCTGTTGTGTTTGAATGTTTATTTGCTGCATTATGTTTCTGTTATACATGCTAAATTTCAGCAAGAAAAAATGAACTTAAGACACATAAACATTTAAAAATAATACACCACTTTCAAGCATAAATTCCACAAATTGTCAAGTACAAGCTAGATCATTTAATTGTTAAACTGAGTGGGGGGTTCTTGAAATACATAACAAGTTATCTAGAACATTTTCAGATCAGGTTGGTATTAGAGAACTTGGTTGCTTTATTGACATAGCAATAGCTTGGTTGTATAGCTTGAAAGGTTTTTAAACAATGTAAAAGATTGCCTGTTTTACTGTTTGCAAACTGACTATTGTTTGAGTTTGTTGGAGGTGAAGGGATAACTACTAATTAGCTAAGTCTTGGAGAGGAAAATAAGGAAGAAATGGCTGAAGGCATCTTCCTTACCCCAAAGGACCTAAAGGTAACCCTTCGAACATAAACCCTCTTCACGATTGTTTGTTAAGAAGCCCATGGAGTTTGTTTGTTGTTTGGCTCCTTGACTAAGAGTTGTCTCTACCACCATTTTGCTCAAAAGCTTTGTCTATAGTTTTTGAAATCTTTGTGAACTTTCTGGAAGTTACTTTTGTTCATTTAAATCATAATGACAACTTATACAAGTGAGGTTTCCTCCTTCATAAGATTATTCGATGAAGATATGAAGCGTGACTTTATTATATTGAAGGACATGGTGCAGATTCTATTTGAGGATAGAAGAGAAAGCACTGAACTTCGTGAGAAATTGTTTTCCACGAAGCAAGACAAGGAATAAATTAGTAAAATATTGCATGATATGGAGATGCAGCTCCATCAAGCCCAAGAGGCTTTGACCAAGAACATGTGTGAGGAAGAGGTAATCCACTCTAATTTGTCTTCAATTTCCTCTTTAGAAATATGTGTTGGTTCTTTCGAAAAGCATGCGAGTTCAAACAATTTTCAAGAAAAGAATGATGATGTTAGTCTGTAAATGAAAGCTGGAGCCTCTACTGGTTCATCTCATCATGAAGGAGAAAAGGATGAACATTCAAAGCAACACAAGAGGTATAAATATCCCCATGATCAATTTGATTGTGTTTATGCAAGGCATGATAATTTTGCATGCTTAAATGGAAGAACTATTTTCTGTACATATTGTGGTTGATTTAACCATGATATTTTGAGATGCTGGATGAGGAAGAAAGCATACAATTAGCAGATGAGGAAAAGGAAACTTTCAAAGAAGGTGCATAATATTTTCACTTATTTCCAGAAGAGGTGACATGTTGTTTCCCATTGTTGGACTTTGCATCCAACTAGTCGTCCCAAGCACATGCAGCAAGGGGACAGAAAGACTGGCGAAGGTGGAACCAAGGATTCCATTATTGATGTGAAAACGGAAGCTTCACATGAAGAAGAGTTTTAGCAGTGAAATTCACCATGGAAGTGGCTTGGTAAGAAGTGGATGGACTTCTTAACACAGTAAAACATACTCTTTTGTACATATGCAAATTTCGGTTGTATGCATGTATTTTAGCTATAATCTCTCATTTGTTTGAGCCACATTGGGCCATTGATCAAGGAAGCGATGCTCAGTTTCCTTCTACAAATTTCTCACCAGAAATTTCTGAGTGAGTGCAAGAAAGACAGTTCTAGAGAGGAGGACAAGCGCATCCAGGAAGGGAAGTTTCAATTGTTTTCTAGTTGTGGTTCAAAGTCACTAGCCATGCAAGGTAAGTGTTTGGAGGTTGAAGAGAAGAGGGTGTTGCACTCTCATCTACTCTACAGATCAATATATCAGTCTTTTGCGGTGCAAAAGATTCCCAGTGTGGAGGTGTGATCAGGAGATCATGTTCAAGTTTTAAAAAATGCCCAAAAATTAAATTTCTCAGAAATGTTTGCAACCTGAAGGACTGGAAATATTTCATAGCTGCGATTCTGGTGCCATGAACAGTTCTCAAAACCGAGGTCATATGCAAAAGTTATTGAGGTTTTAAAATGCCCAGTAAACTCCAAAAATGAGTTGACCAAGTTTGACTTTGTTAAATTTGGAAAAATTTAAAAAGAATATTCCCCAAAATATTCCATTCAGGTGTATCATATGTTGACAAGTGGCAGATTTTCATTCGAAGTTTGGTTGACTTTGGATTTTCGTGGCCTATCACGGGTTGCCACGTGGCCTACCTAGAGGCTGCCACGTGGCCCCAGGATTAAAGGTAAAAGGTTAAAAAATTTGGATTAGCCTAACACCATGGGCACTCTGCATGTTTCTCTTAGGTCACCTCTACACGAATTCAAGTTGGGTCCTAGCTGCACATAGATGGGTCACACTGCACGCGAGTCGGGTCGGCTCGTTTCATCAACCAAAAATATTTGTAAGTTCGGGGGATCGAACACGGGCCTCTCGCCCGCGAGCGCACAGGCCCGACCGACCAAGATGTGCATTAGAACTTAACAATATATGGGTGCCAGGTGTATTTAACCTTTCATTTTGATTTGGGCAGAGTTTTAAACGGCTAGCCACATTCATAGAACCATGGTGTAGTGACCAAGGGTCACGGAAAAGACTTATCCACCCAATGTTTAGCGGTTAGCGCTAAATGTGCATGTGAACATGCTAAAAAATATACCCGCTAGCATTAAATGCCTCCACCAATTCTTATATTTCTGCTGAATTTGGGAGTTTAACTAGAGTTCCTCCAGTTTTGGAGGAGGATTTTGGGGGACATTGGGAAATTTTTTGTTTTGCCATAACTCCCTCATTATTGAACCAAATTGGGTGCAAAAATAGTCAATTTCGACTATCTCAGACCTTTTGGATTCAATGGAGTAGGTTTTAGAGCTATCAGAGAGCCTCTAAGCAAGTTTTTGCTTCAATATAGTTGAAGGGGCCACCAGGGCCACCATGAGGCAGAATCAGTTTGACGCCTAGCCAGGGGAGCTAGAGGCTTTATCCAGAGATTCAATAGTCAAAATTGGATATTTTAGATGTTTTGAATCTGATGAGATGGTTTTTAGAAACTTTAAAGAAATTTAGAAAGCTGAAAAGCTTCAATAAATTTCCAGGGGCCATTAGTGCCAGTTTTTGCCAGCAGCAGTGCAGGGCCTAGCCAGAGCAGCTAGAGACCATATGCAGTGAACTAGTAGTAATTATTGACTATAAAAATAAATTTTAATCTAATGGTAGAGGTCTCAGAAATTTTTGAGGACTTCTAGAGGTCGAAAACCCAGCAGATAATTTTTCAGTGACCCTAGTGCCAGGGGGTGCCAACAGGTGTTGGAGGCGAAACCGGAGTAGCCGAAAGCCATTTTTGATGAATGAATAGTATATATTGACTAATTCAGAAATTTTCGAACCAATGAAAGTGGTTTCAGAATATTTTGAGAACTTCTAGAGCTCAAGAAGATGATGTGAAGTTTTGGGCAGCCGTGGGCAAACCATGGAGGATAGCCTAATTTGGGGATGAAGTGCTCGATTTGAGCAATTTATCAGTCAATATTTGGTGTCTGATGTGTGATGGATACAACAGGAGTGGTTTCAATGACAGAAACAGAATTCTTAAGGATTTTGTGCCATTTATAAGCTAAGAGTAGCTCAGAGCACCGATAGAAGGAATCGTGTCAAAGGGAGCCTAAAGCTGTTTGCAGAGTTTGGACAACCATGAGAGGGATATAGATGGTATTCTCATCAATTTTGATTAGTTCAGTATCCATTGGATTTAACTATGGAACTTGTAAAAGAAACCTTACTATAATCCCAAAGAACCAAGTCAAGATGACAAAGCTCAAGGGAGACGTAGCCCACGGGATTCGAGTGAAATCCTAGATTAATTTTTCTATTGTGTTTGAATGTTTATTTGATGCATTATGTTGCTGTTATACATGTTAAATTTCAGCAAGAAAAAATGAAATTAAGACACATAAACAGTTAAAAATCATACACCACCTTCAAGCATAAATTTCGCAAATTGTCAAGTATAGGCTAGATCATTTATTTGTTATACAGAGTGGGAGCTTCTTGAAATACATAACAAGTTATGTAGACCATTTTCAGATCAGGTTGGTATCAGAGCACTTGTTTGTTTGATTGACATAGCAATAGCTTGGTTGTATAGCATGAAAGGTGTTTAAATAATGTAAAATATTGACTATTTTACTATTTGCAAACTGATTGTTGTTTGAGTTTGTTGGAGGTGAAGCTACTGATTAGCTAAGTCCTGGAGAGGACAAAAAGGAAGAAAAGGCTGAAGGAATCTTCCTTACCCTAAAAGACCTAAAGGTCACTCTTGGAACACAAACCCTCTTCACTCATGGAGTTTGTTTGTTGTTTGGCTGCTTGAATAAGAGTTTGTCTCTACAGCCATTTTGTTTAAAATATTTGTCTATATTTTTTGAAAGATTTGTGAACTTTATTGAAGTTACTTTTGTTCATTGACATCATAATGACAACTTCTACAAGTGAGTTTTCCTCCTTCATAAGATTCTTTGATGAAGATATGAAGTGTGACTTTATTATATTGAATGACATGGTGCATATTCTGTTTGAGGATAGACGAGAAAGCACTGAACTTCGTGAGAATTTTTTTTCCATGAAGCAAGACAAGGAAGAAATTCCTCAAATATTGCATGATATGGAGATGCAGCTCCATCAAGTCCAAGAGGCTTTGACCAAGAACATGCATGAGGAAGAGGTGATCCACTCTAACTTGTCTTCAGTTTCCTCTTTAGAAAGATGTGTTGGTTCTTTCGAAAAGCATGCGAGTTCAGACAGTTTTCAAGGCAAGAATGATGATGTTAGTCTGAAAATGAAAGTTGGAGCCTATACTAGTTCATCTCCTCATGAAGGAAAAAAGGATGAACATGAAAAGCAACACAAGAGGTATAAATCTCCCCATGCTCAATTTGATTGTGTTTCTGTAAGGCATGATAATTTTGCATGCTTAAATGGAAGAAAGATTTGTTGTAAATATTATGGTCAATTTAACCATGATGTTTCGAGATGCTGGATGAGGAAGAAAGCATATAGGAAGAAGATGAGGCAAAGGAAACTTTCAAAGAAGGTGCATAAGATTTGCACTTATTTCCAGAAGAGGGGACGTTGTTTCCCATTGTTGGACTTTGCATCCAAATAGTCATCCCAAGAACATGCAGCAAGGGGACAAAAAGACTGGTGAAGGTGGAACCAAGGATTCCATTATTGATGTGAAAATGGAAGTTTCACATGAAGAAGAGTTGTAGCAGCTGTTAGCCCCCTATGAATTTTTTGACAAGCAAATAGGGGGCTAAAATGTTTTTTGAGCCTTCAATGAATGCATTTCCTCTGAAAACACATCATCCTTGAAGCCTCCTTGTGCCTTTTTCCTTTGATAAATCTTCACTGCTGTTCCCAGTCAAAAATCCTCTCTGTTTGTGAAGAATAATGCCCAAAAGGCCTCCATTTTCCCTTATTTCACCCCCATTAAACCTTTGTTTTCATCACCTTTCTCCCCTTATAACTCCCAACTTACCCTTTAAATCATCCTAATTCCCCTTTAAACCTTGCAAATACCCTTTGTTTGGTTTAATAGCCCCTTATTCTCTCTACTGAATCCCTCTTTTAGCCTTAAAAATCCTCTTTTTTTGGCCAAAAGCACTCATTTTACATATGAGGCTTAAGCCCCTTTCAGCCAGGCCCCTTAACCACTTCCCCACATGACCCATGCCTAGAACCAAGCGCTAGAGGCCTAGGTGCTAATCGCAATCAGGACCTTCGGGGAGCACATTTTCTTTGTTACATTTGATTTTCCCCGATGAGAGATTTTGTTCTATGGAACTCCCACTGCGATCTCGACCGTCAATCTCTTAAGATCTGACAGTCAGCGCTAACCCCACGGCGTGCCCATCCCTCCTCCATTCACCCCTCCAATTGTATTCAGAACGTCGATCTATTTCCAGATCGGATGGCTATCACGCAATCGCTCACTGCCGATCGTGCCAATCGCGTCGCATTTGACCTCCCCGATTGGCGAGCCCCGGTTGAATATGAGCCGTCTATCCCGTGTGATCCAACGATCCATATCCCATCGCTCCCCGCTCATTTCCCCACTTGTCTTCCCTTCCGATTGGATTGTTTCCGTTGATCCCTTTGGATCCAATGGTCCTTATTTATCCCACCCATCTCACTGACCCTTTTACCTCCCCGATCCTATTTAAATCTAGACCGTCCATCCACTTGATCCAGCGGTCCGTAGTGAACCCGATGGCCCATTTCACTCGCGCATCTTCCCATTTCATGCTCCACCTTACACCGTCCGATCTTCTCGCTCCAGATCCAATGGCCATCATGCATATCATGTTGTTTTGATGTCCGAGCTTTAACGCCTGAGAATTAAGCGGTATAAGCGGTTTTTAAAGGCCATGTGTCATACAACGAGGCATATCGCGTGATTTGGGGAAATTTTCTAAACCGCCTTGAAGCCGCGCGATATCGGTGGTTTTCCCGTCCAAAACCGCCTCCCTCCCTTTGTTCCCACAACCTATGTCGTCTAATCTTAACCGTCCATCTAAGCCGGATCAACGGTCCATATCACATCTCGCACTCCATTCACATTTTTCCGATCACGCGACCACATTATTGCATCATATCATCTCAACTGTCGATCTCCTCCTGAGATTTGATGGTCCAGGTTAAATCGCCCTCTGCCCTTGACCGGGTCCCACCATACAAGCCCGTTTCATATGATTTTCGCGCATTTCCTTTGTATTTCATCCAAAGGTAGAAACTGATGTTTTGCATTGAAAACCTTTGTGATCCGCCCGCCATTAGAACTTTAATGTTTTATATTAAAGTTTATTTCATTTCGCCCCAACCTTCTAAAGCTATCCCTTCATTCAATCCCCGCTGTCGATTATTGTTAGCCCACCTGATCTAACGGTCCACGTCCATTTCTCCACCAAACTTCCATCAGAGCATTTTTTCGCCATTTGCAGTGTTTTTCACCATTTCCTCCACTACAACCACCGTTTCCACAGTTGCGCCACCATTTCGCAGGCCTCCACAACATTTCTTCCGCCACTCCCTAGATTTTTTTAATTGGTTTATTTTATTGTGCAGGGTTTCACAAGAGTGATGAATTCACTCTGTTTTCCATAATCATAGCCACGGTGATTCAGAATGAAGAGAGGCCATTATAGCAGTGGCCAAGTGAAACAACAGAAACAGATTTGAGGGATTTAAGCCCGTAATTGAAGATTAAATGTTTTAATCCTTATTCAAAGGAAGAAGACATTGTTTGAAGACTAATGCACATGAAACAAGCCATATCTGTGTATATGTCAGCAGTACATTTTCTCAGACGGTACACCTCCGACAGAAGTCTCCATGCCTCCCCAAGCTCCCAAAGGCCATTTTACTGACAAAAAGCTTCCAAAGACTGTCAGGACAGCATTAATGGAAGCATGGAAACCCATATGACCTTCAGTCAACTTACTTGCTTCAGAAGACATAACAGAGTGCCTTACAGCCAGAAAGGACTTTAAAGAACACATCTGATGGTCAATATAGACCTGACAGAGACTCCGAACCAGACTACAGAGTACACTACAGAGCTATTAAGTAGAGTGGGCGTGGATAATTCCTCCACTCTATCTTAATGGATCCATTAAATTTATATCTACTCCACAGTTACTCATTCTCCTATAAGAACCCCTGAAGAACATATTGTAAAGGTTGTTGTTGTTGTTGTTAGTGTAGGGACTCATTCGACTGTTAGAATAGTCATTGATGGAGAGTAGCTGAGTATTTTTTAATGTAGTAGGCTGGGAGGAGAAAGTTTGGACTATAATCAGCCATTGAGCTCAGTGTATGTGACTGTTTTTGCACATCAATTAATCAAGAAAATTTCACAGGATCCTGGTCTATATTACCGGTGATGTTTCTCTTATTGCATTGTTTATTTACATTATTCATGCTGTCCATTTATTCTCCGATAAGAATCAGTAAATCATGCTTACGATATACCCCTGCATGGTACCCTAATGCCCACTGCTCTTCTTGTATTTGATGTTTTCTTTTGATAGTGAATCTAAGATCAAATTCATGTAATTTAACTAGTTAAAGATGTTGGTCTGGCCCATGCTTTGCTGATGTGTGAATTTTGGTTTGCTGCTTGGATGTTCTTATTGGGTTTGAGCTGGAAGAATTGGGATACCGGGGATTTAGTGTGAGCCCTGTCCACTGGGGTCCTTTTCAAAGAGATTGGCCTTTCAAAGATCTCTTGAACTAGTGTCAAAGCATTGAAGGTTAAAAGTCCTTCTCTTACCTTAGGCCTAGTTCTGTGTTAAATCTTAAGTGTTCTCCCTTTAAGAGTATGCCGAAGCAGATTTGGAGTTCGATGACCTCTGGTCTGATCTTAAGCTTCCCTTTTTGTTTCTCCTTCACTCATTATTGTTCCATTTCACCATCTACTCTAAAGATCCTTTAGTATAGATGAATTTCCCTATGAAAGCCTTGGCTGGTTGCTTTGCAAGTAATCTCCTTTCATGAATCCATAGCCTAATGGATGGCACATTCCTAACCTATCCTCTTTTGCCGAAACATCCTACTGGTTTTCTCCTCTTCTTCCATTACCTTCTCAGTTAATGATCTCTGACTCAGCCCAGCAACCAACCAAATCATTTAAACCCCCATTTTTGTGCTTCATATCTAGCCTAATACCTCATTTTGAGCATCAAAGATATATCATTCTTTGCCTTTATTGGAGATATCCCTCTTTGGGTTTAGGAGGGCTAGATCCTAGGGCCACAAAGTGGTTTTGATGTTGTCTGGTCTTTTGGTCTTGCCAATCTGGCCAAAACACTAGAACTCCAACATAATGGCAACTCCACTGGGGACTTGAGTGCATTTTATCTTAGATTCCCTTAAGCACTCAAAAGACCCAAAATCTCTGGTTAGATTGGTATTTAATTGCTGATGGTGGACAGAAAATTGCTTCAAACATTCACATTCATCCACCTGGTGACTCCACACTCCATACTTCTCAAAAGACTCCACTGAAGGAAGAACCTGAAGTATGGCCATACCTCATAGAAGGGTAGAACATCTGGGGTGGATTTGGTTTAAAGAATTCATTATTTTTATCTATCACTATGTTCTGTCCTACTTTAAGCCTGATCAAGTGTACAAATATGAAACCCACATTGAGTATGGGAAAGATCTCAGACCTCAGTCTTCAGACCATGAGCAGACCTATACTCCTGTGAAAGACCTAGTGGAGCAAGAGCCTCATGTTGTATCTCTCACTCCTAAAGAAGCTTCAAGCAGCCATGAGCCTCCTGTTGCACTACCTACGCCCACAAAGGTCATAGAAAGGTACAAGCCTCTGGTTTTTCCTCTTATCTTCCAACCCCTTCTTACGGAGCTTACAAACCAGCTGCCTCTTTTTAATGGAGAAAATAAGAGGGTCACTACTGAGGAACATGTTCAAAATCTTGAGGATTTACTTGACTTGTATGAAATAGAAGAAGATGATGTGCGTACTAGAATTTTTGCCTTTTCATTACAAGGAAATGTTAAGATTTGGTTTAAAATCCTTCCAGCAGCAAGCATTTTCAGATTTCATCAATTTTCTCAAGTTTTCCTTGATAAATGGGCAGCCCCGAGAAATGTTTTCCTCATCCTAGAAGAGTATAAGAATTTGAAAAGGTAGCCAAGAGAGAGATTACAAAATTTTTCAGCCAGGTTTAATAAGGTATATAATGCAATACCTTCTGATATAAACCCACCTTTGGGATGGGCTCTACTGCACTATCCTAGTTCTTTTGACCCCAAGGTGGAATTCCATATAAGAGAAAGAGAACCTTTGAGCCTAGAGGAAATAAATAACATAGAAATTACTGTCGAATACAACATAAAGTGCAGGGAGGAAAGATTGAAACTAGCAAGGAAAGTCTGAGCAGAGAAAATAGCGCAGATCTCTTTAGAGAACAAGCTGGAAATATTGATCGAGACTGCTGACACCCTGCTGAACATAGAAGAGGAAGAATACGAGGTTGAAACTAGAAATGATGATTAGAAAATACCTACACCTTGTCCTCAAGAAAAATGAATAAGATCACTGCAAGACGCAAGCAGCATGCCAAGCATGTATGATGAACAGGAGTTTGAATTAGAAAATGAACTTGCTGATTATTTTGAAGAAAGACTTGCTCAGTTTTCAGAGGGTTTGATGGATAACGTTTCTTATAATTGTGATTTATCTAATGATGATCTGTCAGGTGATGATTTTTTCCAAAGGGAAATTGAGCATGCAGAGACATCATTAGTAGATTCATTGGAGAAAGATCATAACCATCAACAGCAAGAAAGTGATGAGCCGATGCAGGCCATCTATGATACTGATGAAGAAAATGGCGAAAGCATGATAACATAAGAAGATGCATTAGATCTTCATTCTGTTATATATCAGATCATCAGTAATAATTTCCAAGAAGATGGAAGCCAATAGCTCTTCACCGCCGAGGATAAGGAAGAAAGAAATGAAGAAAATATTGAGCAAGATACATATACTGAACCTTCTCCTGAAAGGGTCAAGGTAATCGAAGAAACCCATGCTTAAGAATATGTTAATTTTTTCATAGAGTTCAGTTCACTCCAACAGAACCTGCCAAGGTCGGAAGAGGACAGCCCTGCTATACAGGATGAGCCCTCTAGTTCAGGCTGCAGTGAAAATGAGGGAGATCTTCTTTCCCACAGACATCTTTGTGTCGATCCAGTTGATGAAGAGGTATTCCTGGTTGATGCCCACCTGCCAAATTATCCCAACTAGGGAAAGGAGGAGTGTGATGATAGAGGCCACACTGCAGATGCAATGATTGAAACTGTCGAGGATGCAGACAGCCTACCAGTCATGGGAGGATTTGAAGAAAAAAGTTAATGTCATGTTTTTGTTGATCCTATGGTAGAATATATGGAGGCCCGGATTGGCTCAGCCCCTCAAGCATTGATCCTTTGCAAGAGCCAGATATATCAGAAGTGGTCACCACTCGTGGTGGCCTCAGTTTTGAAGACCCACATGCAGAACACCCCATGGTTTTCTCTGATAAGCAGTCAGTTCTTGTGCCCTTTGTTTTTATTGCTTGACTGGCTGCACTGGCATTATTGTATCACCTAGAGTATCAGAGATTTCCAAGTAGAGTAGGGTAGGTAGGAAAATCTCAATAAATCTCAATAAAGTTTTTAGTCCATGAGCAGTTTTTTCGTTATGCCATGGTCCACAGCAAGCCAGACAGTCTAATCCTAGCTTGAATATTTTTAAATTTCTGTCTTAGAATGTAGAGAAGAATTCTGCTAGAGAGTTTAATCCTGGCAGACATTAGTTTAGGTAGAGAAAATATGAGGCCAACAGTTTAATCTGGTCTCATGGAGTAACAAGGGTAGCAATAGAATAGGTTTATTTTCCTGTTTGTAAAAATTGATGATGTAAAGGGTCTGCAAGTCTAAATGCACCCAGAATAAAAAATGTTAGGACTATAGTATGGGTAGGTAGTTGTTTGGGAGAGCTTTTCTGCTGATATGATGTCTTCATGATTTGTGGCAGCTGATCCAAGAAAGAAAATGGATGTGTCAAGTACCAGGCATCTGGCCTACTCCAAAGATCATTTTCTGAATTCTTGACACCTTCAAGAAGATGCCATCCCCATGTGGAGCCACTGTTAGCCCCCTACGGATTTTTTGACAAGCAAACAGGGGGCTAAATTATTTTTTGATCCTTGAAGGAATGCATTTCCTCTGAAAACACGTCATCCTTTAAGCCTCCTTGTGCCTTTGTCCTTTGATAAATCTTCACTGCTATTCCCAGTCAAAAAACCTCTCTGTTTGTGAAGAAGAATGCCCAAAATGCCTCCATTTTCCCTTATTTCACCCCCATTAACCTCTATTTTGATCACCTTTCTCCCCTTCTAACTCCACACTTACTCTTTAAATCATCCTAATTCCCCTTTAAACCTTGCAAATACCCTTTGTTTGGTTTAATAGCCCCTTATTCTCTCTACCGAATCCCTCTTTTAGCCTTAAAAATCCTCTTTTTTGGCCAAAAGCACTCATTTTAGATATGAGGCTTAAGCCCCTTTCAGCCAGCCCCCTTAACCACTTCCCCACATGACTCGTTCCCAGACCCAAGCGCTAGAGGCCTGGGCACTAATCACAATCGGGACCTTTGTGGAGCACATTTTCTTTGTTACGTTTGATTTTCCTCGATGCAAGATTTTGTTCTATGGAACTCCTGCTGTGATCTCGGCCATCGATATCTTAATATCTGACGGTCAGCGCTAACCCCGCGACGCACCCATCCCTCCTCCATTCACCCCTCCGATTGTATTCAGAATGTTGATATGTTTCTAGATCGGACGGCTATCACGCAATCACTCGCTGCCGATCGCGCCAATCTCATTGCATTTGACCTCCCCATTGGCGAGCCCTGATTGAATCTGAGTTTTCCATCCCATGTGATCCAACGGTCCAGATCCCATCGCTCCCCGCTCATTGCCTCACCTATCTTCCCTTCCGATTGGATCTCGGTCGTTGATCCCTTTGGATCCAACGGTCCTTATTCATCCTGCCCATCTCACTGACCCTTTTACCTCCACGCTCCTCTTTAAATCTAGACCATCCATCCACTTGATCCAGCGGTCCGTAGTGAACCTGATGGCCCATTTCACCCGCGCATCTTCCCATTTCTCCCTCCACCTTACACCGTTCGATCTTCCCACTCCAGATCCAACTGCCAGCGTGCATATAGCGTTGTTTTGATGTCCGAGCTTTAACGCCTAATAATTACGCGATATAAGCGGTTTTTAAAGGCCACGTGTCACACAACGAGGCATATCGCGTGATTTGGGGAAATTTTCTAAACCGCCTTGAAGCCGCACGATACCGGTGGTTTTCCCGTCCAAAACCACCTCCCTCCCTTTGTTCCCACAACCTCCGTCGTCTAATCTCAGCGATCCATCTAAGCCAAATCAATGGTCCATATCACATCTCGCACTCCATTCATATTTTTCCCATCTCGCGACCACAACATTGCATCAGATCATCTCCACCATCGATCTCCTCTTGAGATCTGATGGTCCAGGTTAAATTTCCCTTCACCCTTGACTAGGTCCCACCATACAAGCCTGTTTCATATGATTTTCGCGCATTTCCTTTGTATTTCATCGAAAGGTCGAAACTGATGTTTTACATTGAAAACCTTCGTGATCCGCCCAACATTAGAACTTTAATTTTTTACATTAAAGTTTATTTCATTTCGCCCCAACCTTCTAAAGTCGTCCCTTCAGTCAATCCCTGCCGTCGATCATCGTTAGCCCACCTGATCTAACGGTCCACATCCATTTCTCCACCAAATTTCCATCAAAGAATTTTTTCACCATCTATAATGTTTTTCACCATTTCCTCCACTACAGCCACTATTTCCACAGTTGCGCCACCATTTCGCAGGCATCCACAGCATTTCTTCCTCCACTCCCTGGATTTTTTTAATTGGTTTATTTTATTGTGTAGTGTTTTACAAGAGTGATGAATTCACTCTGTTTTCCATAATCACAGCCACGATGATTTAGAATGCAGAGAGGCCATTACAGCAACGGCCAAGTGAAATAGCAGAAACAGATTTGAGGGATTTAAGCTTGTAATTGAAGATTAAATGTTTTAATCCTTATTCAAAGGAAGAAGATGAAGTTTGAAGACTAATGCACATGAAACAAGCCATATCTGTGTATATGTCAACAATACATTTTCTCAGACAGTACACCTTCGACAAAAGTCTCATGCCTCCCCGAGCTCCCAAAGGCCATTTCACTGACAGAAAGCTTCCAAATACTGTCAGGATAGTGATAATGGAAGCATGGAAACCCAGATGACCTTCAATCAACTTACTTGCTTCAGAAGACAGAACAGAGTGCCTTACAGCCAAAAAGGACTTTAAAGAACACATCCGATGGTCAATATCGACCTGACAGAGACTTCGAACCAGACTACAGAGTACATTGCAGAGCTATTAAGCAGAGTGGGCATGGATACTTCCTCCACTATGTCTTAATGGATCCATTAAATTTATATCTACTCCACAGTTACTTATTCTCCTATAATAACCCCTGAAGAACATATTGTAAAGGTTGTTATTGTTGCTGTTAGTGTAGGGACTCATTCAAATATTAGAACAATCATTGAGGGAGAGTAGTTGAGTAGTTTGTAATGTAGCAGGCTGGGAGGAGAAAGTTTGGACTGTAATCAGCCATTGAGCTCAATGTATGTGACTGGTTTTGCACATCAATTAATCAAGAAAATTTCACAGGATCCTGGTCTATATTACGGGTGATGTTTCTCTTATTGCATTGTTTATTTACATTATTCATGCTGTCCATTTATTCTCCGATAATAATTAGTAAATCAGGCTTAGGATATACCCCCGCATGGTACCCTAATTCCCACTACTCTTATTGTCTTTGATGTATTCTTCTGATAGAGAATATAAGGGAAAATTCATGTAATTTAACTAGTTAAAGATGTTGGTCTGCCCCATGCTTTGCTGATGTGTGAATTTCGATTTGCTGCTTGGATGTTCTTGCTGGGTTTGAGCTGGAAGAATTGGGATACCGGGGATTTAGTGTGAGCCCTGTCCACTGGGGTCCTTTTCAAACAGAATGGCCTTTCAAATATCTCTTGAACTAGTGTCAAAGCATTGAAGGTTAAAATTCCTTCTCTGACCTTAGGCCTAGTTCTGTGTTAAATCTTAAGTGTTCTCCATTTAAGAGTATGCCGAAGAAGATCTAGAGTTGGATAACCTCTGGCCTGATATTAAGCTGCCCTTTGTGTTTCTCCTTTACTCCTTATTGTTCCATTTCACCATCTACTCTAAAGATCCTTTAGTATAGATGACTTTCCCTATGAAAGCCTTGGCTGGTTTCTTTGCAAGTAATCTCCTTTCATGACTCCATAGCCCGATGGATGGCACATTCCTAACCTATCCTCTTTTGTCAAAACATCGTGCTGCTTTGCTCCTCTTCTTCCATTACCTTCTCAGTTAATGATCTCTGACTCAACCCAGCAACCAACAAAATCATTTAAACCCCCCTTTTTGTGCTTCATACCTAGCCTAATACCTCATTTTGAGCATCAAAGATATATCATTCTTTGCCTTTATTGGAGAGATCCCTCTCCGGGTTGAGGAGGGCTAGATCCTAGGGCCGCAAAGTGGTTTTGATGTTGCCCGGTCTTTTGGTCTTGCCAATCTGGCCAAAACACTGGAACTCCAACAGTAGCAAAAGTCGCCATGGAAGTGGCTTGGTAAGAAGTGGATGGACTTCTTAACATAGTAAACCAGACTCTTTTGCACATATGAAAATTTTGGTTGTATGCATGTATTTTATGCTGTAATATCTCGTTTGTTTGAGCCACCTTGGATTATTGATAAAGGAATTGATGTTCAGTTTCCTTCTGCAAATTTCTCGCTAGAAATTTTTGGGTGAGTGCAAGAAAGACAATTCTAGACAAGAGGACAAGCGCATCTAGGAAGGGAAGTGTCAATTGCTTTCTAGTTGTGGTTCAAAGTCACTGGCCATGCAAGGAAAGTGTTTGGAGGCTGAAGAGAAGAGGGTGTTGTACTCTCATCTACTGTACAAATTAGTTTATTAGTATTTTGGGGTCCAAAAGATTCCCAGTGGGGAGGTGTGATTAAGAGATCATGTTCAAGTTTTAAAAACTGCCCAAAAATGAAAGTTCTCAGAAATGTTTGCAACCTGAACGAATGGAAAGGTCTCATCACTGCGATTCTGGCACCGTGAATGGTTCTCAAAACTAAGGTCGTATGCAAAGGTTATTGATGTTTGAAAATGCCTACTAAACTCCAAAAATGAGTTGAACAAGTTTGACTTTGTTAAATTTGGAAAAATTTAAAAAAGAATTTTCCCTAGAATATTCCATTTGGGCGTATCATATGTTGACAAGTGGCAAATTTTCATTCAAAGTTTGGTTGACTTTGGATTTTCGCGGCCTATCATGGGCTGCCATGTGGACTGCCCGGAGGCTGCCACGTGGCCGCAGGCTTAAAGGCAAAAGGTTAAAATTTTTGGATTAGCCCGACACCATGGGCACTCTGCACGTTTCACTCGAGTCACCTTTGCACGAATTCGGGTTGGGTCCCAGCTACATGCAAATGGGTCACACTGCACACGAGGCAGGTCAGCTCGTTTCATCAACCAAAAATATCTGTAAGTTCGAGGGATTGAACCTGGGCCTCCTGCCCATGAGCGTGTTATCACCCTAGTAATTCTTAGGTCATGGGATTTTGGTTTATAGTTAAAGAAAACTAGGGGTAACCAAGAACCTCTTTTAGAATTCAAGATCTAGCCTTCCTGAGTTCCGAAGAGGGATCTCTCCTTAACATTTAGCTTTGTTTTGTAATGGATTTTAGGCTAGCTATGAGTGGAAAATTTGGTTTGATTTTTTGAATGTTGGTAGGAATAAAGCACTACAAGGGAAACCATAGAAAGATCTACCTAAACATTGGGAAATGGAGTCAAATTTACAGCAAACAAGACTAGAAAACTAAGGTCAAAAGAGCAAATATACTAAGGACAAGATAGATGATCTTCAGAGGGTTTTAAAAGGCTATTTTGATGAAGTGGTATGATTTGGACTAAGGGCAGTTAAGAATCCTTAGATCACAGAAAAGGAAGAGGGAAATTGAGGTCAAACGAGACTAAAGAGCAATTAAGAATTCTAAAGTCTGGAAATCGGCAGAAAACATAAACATGAAAACTAGTAAGAACATAGAACTTTTTACACTGATTATGTAATACCTTTCCTAGTTATTCATTTAAGATGGAAAATAACACAAGATGTATGAATGAAACTTAAAGAAATATACAATGAAAACTGGAAGATACAATACTCATCTGATCAACACGAGGATCATTAGTTATGATGTCTATTTGCTTCAGTTTCCATCCTGCTGCTTCAAATTAACTCACATAAAATCCCAATGTTTCAAAAAAAAGTCTATAGTAGTCTTGATAATTTTATTCCACCCAAAATACTTCGAAAGATGAAGTATTTATACAAAACAATTTCTTACAAAATATCTCAAAAGTTTGAGAGAATATCTCAAGAAAAAATAGGAATTATTACATAAGAAGAGGAACAGCTGCAAAACAGATGGGCAAGTTGTCCTCTTTTACAAGAAAAATAGAACAGTTTATCTACTCAAACTGATTTTTTTTCTAGCTGGAAGTATTGCTAGCACTTGGGGCATTATATTGTGGAAGATGACTTCTAGTGCACTTTTCCTCTTTTACGTTCTGCTCTGATACTCTTTAACTCTGTTTTCTCACTGTTTTAGTGCTGTAATTGAAAAATAACCAATAGTAACATTTGTTTTTACTGATACCCTTTTACCACTGATACACTTTGACCACTGATTTTTTATCTTGATATACTTTAACTACAAATTTTCATAGTAAATTAGTGAATTCCTGCCATTGCTCTGCATTGGGAATTTTCATGCTCTTTAGCTTTATGTAACTTTCATCTGCCTCAGTATACTTTGCAAAATTGGGCTTAACCACAAAAATATGCTTGATCTCATTTTGCAAAAAGAATAAGTTTTAAAAATATTCAAAAATGACTTTACCAGTAGGGGACCCTTGAGGTAAAGGTTTATTGACCTGCTCTTCGGCATATGCCCTGATTTTGTTGTCATAATATTTTTGTGGCATTAACTTTTCATTCAATGCATGAATATCTGGTAAACCTGCTTGTGACAATACTGTGTATTTGGCCTCAAATCTGGTGATATCCAAGTTCATATCTTTGCACCTGTATTCCAAATTATTCAGCATGTTTCTCTTATTCAAGACCTTTTTGATTTGTAATATACTTTTCGTTCTGTCCTGAATTTTTAGCTCCTCAAGTTCTTCTCTGTGTTTACTATTCAGAAATGTGATAAGTCTTAAGGCTTGAGCAGGCTTATCAGCCAGTCCTTCTTTGGTCTTTTGTATTACTATCTGTGCTTCTTTAAGTAAATCTTTTTGTTGATAAATTATCTAGATTGAGGGCCATTGCAAATTTATGCCCTGAATGATGTTATTCCATAGATAATTCTTAATGTAGGATACCTAGTCAGTGATATTTACCTACTGTTGAATAATTTTAACCTGTTCTTGTAATCTGTTGGCGCTCTGTTCATGTCCTTTGGAAGTGATTAAGGCATCTCTATTGGATGCTTCCAAATTTCTGATGGTGCCTTTTAAATTGATTATTTCTTTATCTTTTATGGACATATCTTCCATAGCCTTGACTATGGTAGTTTTTGTATGAAGAAGTGGCAGAGATGTCTTTAGAAGTAATTGACACTGCAGCTGCAAATACTCCTTTTGGTGCCAAATGTTCTGCCAATGTTGATGGAATAGTTGTACTTACAGTTGGAATAACTGTAGGAATGGAAACTTTCTGAGCTTTCTTCAAAATTTCATTTTCTTGCATTAAAGCTTCTATTTGGTTTTCCATCTCTTTTATCTAGGCTGTCATTTTCAAAACAAGTTGCATAGTTTCCTCTTTCTCTGTCTTTTCCTGAAGGAGTTCTTTTTCCTTAGGGTGCTCACTCTGTGGCAATTTAAGTTGCTTTCTTAAGGCTGCAATATCATCATTCTTCTGCCTTATCAATTTTCTAGCAACTTCAGTGTTAGAAGGATTTTCTCTTGCTTCAATTACCAAATCTTCTAAGGATTTTATTCTCAAATCCTTGGCATGTAAAGATGCTTTATCCAACTTCATTTGAGTTTGCAAGTTGGATACAGTATTTTGGATCATGTTAGCACTCATTGTTTTGCTTACTACCTTTTAATATAACATTTCTGATGCACTCCTCTGGAACTCTATCTGATCTAATTCATGAATAGTATCAGCATTTACTACAAATTCTATCTTTCTGTAGTCTGAAGCTGATTTTGGATGTGCTACCACTGGTTGGAGAAAAGACATGATCATTTGGTTGGTTGAGTAATCAAATGCTGTTACTAATCTATCCTTATCTCCTGGTTTTTCCTTCAAAAGTTTAGAATAAAATTCATTTTTTATTTCTTCGTTTTTCTCCCTGATTAGCTTGAACCTCTTCTGAATATCAGAATCGGTTTCTTCAGTTGTTTTAGAAGAAGAAGGAGCTTCTGTATCCATTTCCATTTCAACCATCTCTTTTCCTTTACCCTGTGCTTGTACCTGTTCATTTTGAATTTCTCTGAGTGTCTCATTCAAAATGATGGTGGCTTCATCATTTATCTGCTGCTCATTAGTATCATCCACATCTATGACTCCTTCTTTTCTAAAGTAGTAATTTTGGCCTTTTTGCTGTATACTGTTTTGAATTTGTTTTCAATGATTGTTTAAAAAAAAATATCCTTCTTCCTTCCTTGGTATTTTGTTGGATATCTCTATTTATTGGTTCACTGTAACCACCTGTACATTTTTCACCTGTGTTCCCTGTGTATCAACATTCTGCATTCCTTGTGCATCATCATCAATTAAAGTATTTGGCTCCCATTCCAATTGATTGACATATTTTTCATTTATTGGCCTTGATTCATGGAGGAATGGAGGAAATTTACATTGGACCCTGTTATAGCATCATTTTTCACCCTCAGGTGATTCATGATTATCTTTATGGCTTTGGGCACCCATTCCTACAGACTTGAACAAATTCACTAAAAAACAGTGTTAAAATTCCCATACGCGGTTATGCCCAGAATTTTCTGCGTGTATACGCGAGTCCACATGTACTTTTCCACGTATGCCATTAAAACCATTAAAAAATATATAAATTCCCTATTTTCGGACTGGGTCGATGGTTACTCCATTATTTCAACCACCCCAGTACGTGGCCAATTGTTTCCAACTGAATGAAACTACTTTGAGGGAGTATAAAAGCCCCTCATGTGCATGGCCTAAGGGAGAGAGAAATTTTATAGACATTATACTCTGTTGGAATCCCAGTTCAAGTCTGATTCCCCGTGCCTCCTGCACTTTCCTAGATTTATACGAAGCACTTGTTTCTGAGAGATATTCATCCATTTATATGCCATCTCGAGTGCACAAGTCTTAGAGAAAGTTTCTTAGCGAGGCAAGGGCGGGACGAATCCGAACGACGGTCTGCTCGAAGATCGTGGAAGGATTTAGGTGATCTCTCCACTCTTTACTTCTGTACATGCTATTCATAATAATGAAGAATCGTCTTGTTCCTGAACTTTTGTGTTAGTATCTATTTATATATGTGGAAAGATTGATCATTAAGCAGTTATTATCGTTTATATCATATTTCACATTGATTACACTAACGTTTAGGAGAAATATATGTTGTACAACTAGGTTTTCGTGCACGTTCTTTCTTGTTTTCCAGGTTGAAGGAGGAAGAAAGGTTGCTGGGGGTTTGAACCTCGTGGGATCTACATCGAATGTAGGACTACGGGTGAGTTCTGCTATCGTTGTTATCTAGTTTTTTGCATTCAAGTATGGTTGTGTGTGAGTCCTTCTGAATGGCATGCCCTGCTCTGTGGAGGTTTTGACCCAACAAACCTCTAGGGTGATTTTCCCTGAAACAGAACTGGCGACTCCACTGGGGATCGCATTTTTGTGATTCCCTTGTTGGGTGGTTTCAGCTGTTTGATAGGTTTCCAACATTTTTAACTTTTATTTCCAGTCCAGTTTACACTTTCTCAGTCAGACTGAAGTCCTGGTTTCTTATCCAGGCTTGATCTTTTTTTTTCATTATTTACCTTTATATACGCGGGTTTGTCTGTACACAGACGCGTATACACGCAGTTTTTGTTAAAGGGATTCGCGTATACGCGGGTTTCCTTTAGCACAGTCGCGTATGCATGCTTGTTTCTAAACTGTCAAGTAGCGTATACCTGGGTAGATTTTGAAATTTTGGATTTCTTGGCTTTTTAGTCCTGTCTGTCTGTGGAGACCTGTTCCTATAGTGTCTTTGTGTCCTCTGGATTGTGTAGAAAGTCGTCTTTGGTCTTTTCTCTCTCTTGTTTGATTGAAAACTAGCTTATCTGGCAAAGTCTTGTTTCTTGTGCTGGCATTTCTGGTTCGAGTACCAAGATCTCTTCCTGGGGATTCTTGGTTGTTCTGCTTGAGATCTCCTGCTCATTTACTCTTTCCTACCTTTGTGTCTTGCTTTGCACTTCGATTTCTGCCCATTTTTTGGTTGGTTTTCTTGAGTTCAGTCGACTAGG
The DNA here is from genome assembly GCA_034641835.2 of Pinus albicaulis. Classification (NCBI taxonomy): domain Eukaryota; kingdom Viridiplantae; phylum Streptophyta; class Pinopsida; order Pinales; family Pinaceae; genus Pinus; species Pinus albicaulis. The sequence goes on from CM076579.1 coordinate 269,601,722, forward strand.
TCTTGTTGCAACTTTTGAAGAGTCTTTCTTGGTTCTTTGAAGTTTTTGTTTGCTGCAAGGTTTTACTATTCTTCTAGGCTGAGTGACTGAGTTTTGTGTCTTCTTGTGATCATATAAATCTTGCTACTAGTTAGCCTTATAAGATTTGGAGCGTTTTTGAAATTTTTGCTTGAAATTCAGTGTTGTTTGGCTTGGGGCTTGATAGTTTTTCTTGGTCTTTTCGAACTTTTCTTTTATAAAACTCAAAAGCTCAAAATTTTTTTTGCTTTGTTGTTTGCTTTTGTTTTTGTCTTTTTTTTTTTCGTTTCATTATATCTTTTGAAGCTTTGTTGAGGTTTCTTTCCTTTGTATTTTGACTTGATTTTGGAAAGGAGTTGTCATTGGTTTCTTCCTCTTGTTTTCAAGAAATTTTGGTGTCTTTATATTAAGAGTTTCTTATTGTGGGAACTAGCTTTCTGGACAACCAAAAAGAGATAAAACTGAAGGATCTTTGGGAAATTTCGCTCTGCTTTAGGAGATTTTGCATCTTAGAATTTGCATGCTTTTAGTGATTTGCATTAGGTGCACTTAAGCATTTAGTCATTTTCATAGTTTTTGCGAGTGTGAGTTTGTTATCTGAAAAGAAAAATATTTTTTTTTTTAATCTCGTAGAACCTGTGTAGAAGTTTCTTTTCATCGAAAGACAATAACTGCATTTGCATGTAGTTTGGTTTTTATTAATTTATTTTCTACGTCAAAACACCATAAGTTTCATTTTCGTATCCCTTTGACTTAACATAACAGCCGATTAAAATAAGCGATATAATTTAAAATCAACTAGCAAGTTTTCTAAGTGTCATACACCAACTAGCTAGGTTGTAGGGCCTTGGATTAGGTGAGTGGAGAGTTAAATCTCCAAGGCCGCTCAAACAAAACATAGAAGTTGATTAATTGAGTGAAATCCAACTCCGTTAGGTGGACCGGGAAAGCTCTCCTCCAGAGAGTCAAGCGCGAGGGGAAGTGAAGGCTGAGAAGAGAGATACCCCCTCTCTGATTTGCTGAATCTAACCTCAAGACCGTTCCGCCCGGCTTCTGACACGGATTGGTGCCCATAGTTGCCACTCCTAGGTTCCACATAGGTGACTGCGGGGGGGAATACCCGTGGTACCTGAGGCAGACATCGCATCACTTTCAGCAGTACTTCTGGGGGGTGCCCTTGCGAAGCTTGGGTGCTTGAGCCGGAAAAGGCTGTCGTTAGGAGGTCGGCGTAACTGTTTCTGATACCTTCGCTAGTTGTTCTGGGCCCTAATCATCCCAGACTACTTTCGGGAGGTCCTATATTTCGCTTTCCTGTATTTTGGTGTCCGGTCCTCATCACCCGGAGCGGAAATACTTGAAGGCTGTTTGCTTGATTGTATCTCAGGGATTTTTCTTATAGTGAGTGCTCTTTGCTCCTAGCTTGCTTAGCTTTATATTTTTTGAGTCTAATTAAAATCTATAAAAGTGGCTGATCAAGCGCCTCGTCGATCGAGGAGAATCCGGGGGTTATCTCCCGAGAGTCCAGAGCCTTCTTCAAGAAGGCGTAGGAGTGATTTAGCAGGTGGTTACCACCCTATGGCGTCCGACGCAGTGGAGAGAGATCCTCCACAAGGGTCTGAAGGTTTCATAGCTGATTCTGGTATTGGTTCCGAGAGGAGCGCTCCTCTCACCTCACGAGTATTATTTCGCAGGAAGAAGAAGTACAGGTAGAGGAAGTGTCTGAACCCTCAGATTCACTTCCATCTCCTCTTCCTCCTGATTATCTGTTCGTTGTTGAATACATCGGACCCGAGTCAGAGAGACCGGAAGATCCTCCTTATTATACATACCTTTCGATGGCCACGACTGGGAACGCGGCTTCTGCTGTGAGTGCTGCAGGCATTCAGACTCCTGCTTCTGTTGAAGGAGGGGGCACTATTGCTATATCTTCGATTGCCTCTAGTGCTGCTGTGTTTGGCTTTGGTTTCACCCAAGCACATGCTTCTCAATCTGGTCCCTTCTGTTTTGGAATGCCCACTAGTGGGATTCCTTCTTTTTCCTTTTCCGCTGCTACAGCTGGATCTACACCCATGTCTTCCATGGCTGGTGGATCAGCTTCTTTTCAAGGGTTCCCCTTCAGAACTGGACATATTCCTAGTTCTAATCCTTCTTTAGGGTCCTTTCCATTTACTTCTCAGACCCAGAGTTTCAACCCTTGGTCTGGAGGTCAAAGTTCGACTACTTTTAAGGGTTGGAACCCTTTATTCACTACAGCGGGGGTAGGGAATCAATTTTACGCTGGTCACCAAGGGAATTCTTCTTTCCCTTCGTCGAGTGCTTATTAGAATTTTTCCCCTCTATCTAATGCCTGGAACCCCTATCAGGGACTTTCCTCTTCATTTAATACTTCAGGCGGGGGAACTGGTCCGGTCTTTGGTAACTCGGCGTGGGGAGGAGGTTCTTCTCCTTTTGCTACGAGTTATTTTTGGCAACCTGGTGCCTTATCAAATCTAGGGTATTCTTTTCAGAATGTTGGGAATTCATCCTATCAAGGATGGAATCCTCAGGCTCCACCTCGTTTACCTTTTCTGGCAACGTTAAACTTGCCAGATCTGTCGAAATTGACGAATGATCCGATTCGGTACAGTCCGGGGTGGCCTCCGGTCCCGACCAAACTACCTTCAGACATTCCAAAGTTTGAAGGGAAGAATGGAGAGGATCCGGCTGACCACATCACCACTTTCCATTTATGGTGTTCTTCTAACTCCCTGATCGATGATTCGATTAGGTTGAGGTTGTTTCAACGCACCCTAACTGGAAACGCTGCCAAATGGTATATTGAGCTAACTGGGGGCAGTTTTGCTACATTTGGAGAACTGGCTGTTACATTTCTAAACCATTTCCAGTTTCCTGTCCGATATGATGCTGGGACTGAACTCCTAGCTAATTTTAAGTAGGACGACGCAACCCACATTTCTGATCACATTCAGGAATGGAGGAGAAGGAAGAGGCTTATTAAAGCTCATATTCCAGGAGAATTCCTTTTGGAATGGTTTCTGAAATCTCTGCAGTCAGACATTTCTAAAGATGTATCCCTTTCTGGGGTATTTTCTGAGGAGCAGGCCATTTTTAGGGCCCAGCAGCTGGAACTGATCTATTCTCAGTCTGGGGTCCTCCATAAATATTTGCCCAATGCTCCTCGCTCCAAATTAGATTTATCCAAAACTAAGCCTGGTCCTCATGGTGATGGACTTATCGGCTCGATCAATAGTGGTGCAGCTAGCCTGCTTACTCAACTGCAGTAGTTGTCTTTGCAATCTGCTCCTTCTGGTCAGGTTGTGCCTGCTAAGTCATCGCCTTCCCAATATTTTTCGATAAATGCTGTCCAAGCTTCTGATGCCAAAGAAAATCAACAATCTGAAGGGAAGAAGGGACGAAATAATAAGAAAAAGGGCAAGAATGGGAAGGGTAATGCGAATAAAACCAACGAGAATGTTGGTGAGGGTCCAAAGGACAAAAAGGAAGTGAAGTTTCCATGCAAGTTATGTACTGGAGACCACCTTACACACCTTTTCCCTAAAATTCAGGATGCGCAGCGCTTGTTAGCTCAGCAGGGTTCTTCTAGTTCCCAGGCTGTGTTGAAAAACCCTTTTCCCTAAGGGCAACAACTAGTTTTTGGCGCGAATCAAAATCCTGGGGCTTCCTCTGAGGGCACCCAGGAAGGGGAAATACCATCAAACATATTCATGATGAGTGCTCACGTGGATGTCGCTACAAGATCCCATGATTATGGCGGAGAAGAGTCTTCAAAAGCTAAGGATGCTCCTGATGCTACTCAGCCGCTTCACATTACAAGGCCTACTGTTGAGTCTATGCCTCGGATGCCCAAATCATCTACTAAGCGGTCGACGATTAATCCAAATGCTAGGGCTGCCCAGAACTACTCTATTGTGGAAGATCTGGTGCAAAGTCCTTGTGCTATGTCGGCTTTAGAGGTACTCCAGTCTTGTCCGGCTCAGCGCAGTTCTTTGCTCATTTCCATTGGGGCTATTGATTCGAAAAATTCTCTTCTGATTACTTTTCATATGTCTAATTTTAAGAAGAGACTCCCCCATCATATGGCTTTTCATATTAAATCATCGTACCGGAAGTGCAACATCTTTCGGATGGTTGTTGATGAGGGTGCTTCCACATGCGTGATGTCTCTCACATGTTGGAAGACGATTGGATCTCCCAAAGTTGTTCCATCTACCACTCTTCGGACTGCGTTTGATGGTCATTCTCACAGACCGCATGGTATTGTCCCAGCTTTGCCTATCTGTGTTGGGGGAAAAACTGTGAATATAGAGGTTGAGGTAGTGGATGCAAGCTTGGACTACAACCTTCTGTTGGGGAGAAACTGGATTTATGAGATGGATGCCATTGCATCCTAATTATTTCGGATTATTTGTTTCCCTCACGAAGGGAGGATTTTTATAGTGGACCAACTGGACTGTCCTCCTGTAGACCCGAATGCGTCTACTGACTCATCTGTTCCAAAGTTGGATAATACTAAGGCACCTGTCGAGAATTTAGGGGTTCGAATGTATTCTTCCTTGATGGGTACTTTCGATATTCCTCCTCCTACGGTGCATATAAATGCAATTTCATCCTCCAAGGCTCCTCTTCGAAGAGAGTTCTTCAAAACTCATTATTTTTCGGACCCTTGGACCTTGCCTTCCCCTACTGCCACATTAACGGAAGGTCAAGTGGGTGGAATGGCATTTCCGATGTCTGCAGCTGAGATTGCTTATCAGTCTATTGTTGAATCTACAGAATCCAGTCCAGCTCCTCTTTCACCAGAAGAGTTGGATGGAGATGTGGCTCTGGCTTGGACACTTAGTTATTCTTCTGCCCAGGATTGCCTTGATACCACTCTTCCATCTGAAGAGGCCATCCTGGAAGCTATGACTGGTATAGATAGACCGTGGGATGACTTTCATCATCGGTCTTACTTTTTACCTGATTTAAGCGAAGTTGAAACAAGTTTTCCAAGTCCTCAGTCTCCTGGTCCTGTTCACCCAGTCCTCAACCCTTTAGCACCAACACAGGTTTATGCTGAAGGGAACATGGCTGTGATTTCTCCTACTATCCCGGTGAACATTTCCAGGGATCCCAATATTATTGAGAATGTCTTCATCGGAGCTGAATGTTCCCGTGAAGAGATTCAGATTTATATCGAGCTCTTTAAAGAGTATAGGGATGTATTCGCTTGGTCTTATGAGGAAATGCCTGGTATAGATCCATCTATTGTCCAGCATGAGATCAAGACTTACGAAAACGCTAAGCCTGTGAGGCAAAAACTTCATCTGGTCAATCCTAGGAAGGCAGCAGCTATCAAAGCTAAGGTGGAGAAGCTGCTTAAGGCGGGATTCATTTTCCCTGTTCCTTTGACTGAATGGGTTTCAAACCCTGTTCCCGTAGATAAAAAACAAGGAACGATTCGAGTTTGCATTGATTTCAAAGACCTTAATAAAGCATGTCCTAAAGATAATTACCCCACACCATTTATCGATCAAATCATTGACGAGTGTGTCGGTAATGAGATTTTCTCCTTCATGGACGGTTTCTCCGGATATAATCAGATTACTATCCGTCCTGAAGATCAGCATAAGACTGCCTTTATTTGTCCCTGGGGTACATTTGCATACAAGAAGATGCCTTTTGGTCTTAAAAATGCTGGGGCTACGTTTCAGCGGGCCATGTCATACGCCTTCCACGACATAAAAAAGATTATCGAGGCGTATTTGGATGATTTAGCTGCTCATTCTCGAAAGAGGATGGATCATCCTGCTCACCTCCGGCAAATATTTGAACGATGTCGTTTCTATAAGATTAGGTTGGATCCAAACAAGTGCGTTTTCGCGGTTACATCCGGTCGGTTATTGGGATTCATTGTGTCTAGGGAAGGGATTAGGGTAGATCCCTTGAAGGTTGAGGAAATACTTCGGTTGCCTCCCCCGTCTTCTATTCGTCAACTTCAAAGTCTACAAGGAAAGTCTAATTTTCTTCGGAGATTTATCGTAAATTATGCTGAAGTTACCAAGGGATTTATGAGATTGTTGAAGAAGGGAGTTCCTTTTCTTTGGGATGACTTCGCTCAACACTCATTCGATGCTTTGAAAAAAGCATTGACCTCTGCTCCTTTATTGAGTCCACCTGATTATAGCAGGGATTTCCTTTTGTATCTGGCAGCAGCAGAATCTACCATTGGTATGGTTCTAGTTTAGAAGGATGATGCTCTTGCAGAGCATGTTATTTACTATCTTAGTTGAGGATTGGTAGGACCTGAACTCTGGTACACTCCGATAGAAAAGTTAGCTTTAGCAGCAGTTCATGCTGTTCAGCGACTCCGGCATTACATTATTCTACGAAAAAATTATGTTTTGGTAGCAACCAATCCATTTCAGTTTGTCCCCAGTAGGCGAGTGATTGGGGGCAAATACAATAGATGGATTGTGATTTTGCAGGAATTTGATCTTGAGTTTATGTCTGCCAAGTCCAAGAAATCATTGGTTTTCGCAGAATTGATCTCCGAGTTGCCCTGTGGGGAGGAGATGATCTATGATGAATCCTTTCCGGATGAACATTTGTTTCTTATCTCTTCACAAGATCCTTGGTATGGAGATATCATTGTGTATCTTTAGATTGCGAAGTTTCCCTCTACTTTTTCGAAAGATGAGCATCGTAAGTTGCGTCACTTAGCCAAGAATTATTTGATTATTGGTGATGCTTTATACCATCGAGGGGTTGATTCAATCCTGAGACGCTGCTTAACTCTCGAAGAAGTTGAGGCTGTGCTGAATGATTCCCACAGTGGAGCTTGTGGTGGTCATTTATCTGGGCTTGCTACAGCCCAAAAGATTTTGCGTGCTGGGTACTTTTGGCCTTCGATTTTCAAAGATTGTATGGATTCGGTCAAAAAGTGTCATCCGTGTCAAGTTTATACTTGAAAAATGCGCGCTCATCCAGCTCCTCTTTTTCCAGTCATTACTATCGGTCCCTTTACAAAGTGGGGTATTGATTATACTACTTGTAACCCGCCTTCGGCTAAAGGTCACAAGTACATTATCGTAGCAGTAGACTACTTTAAAAAGTGGGTCGAGGCTATGCCTACTTTTGGGAAAGATGGTGAGACTGTAGCTCTTTTTCTTTTCAACTAGGTTATTGCTCGTTTTGGTATTCCTAGAGAGATTTTCATTGATCATGGCAGTCATTTTCATAATAGCATGATGGCTGAGTTGGCTCTCAAATTGGGTTTCCGGCAGGAGCATTCATCTCCATATATCCTCAAGCCAATGGGCAAGTGGAAGCCGTGAATAAATCCTTGAAGACAATTCTTCAAAGGACAATTGATAAAGCTAGATCCAACTGGCATATTATGCTATATACTGCACTTTGGGCATACAGGACGTCAGTGAAAACTGCGACTGGCTTTACTCTGTTTCAGCTAGTGCACGGGTTGGAATCCATATTTCCCATTGAATGTGAGATTCCTTCTCTTAAATTAGTTGTTGAACTTCTTCCTGACACTTCTAGTATTGAAGAACGGCTCCTTCATCTGGAAGATCTCGATGAGCAGCGTCGGGATGCCGCCACGATGAATGAAGCACATAAAAACCGAGTTAAAGCTCAGTACGATAAGGCAGTCAAACCTAGGGTTTTTTCAGAAGGTGACCTTGTTTTGGTCTATGCCCAAGAAAAAGATGCCCTAGGGGCATGAAAATTTAAGTCTATGTGGTATGGCCCCTTCATCGTTAAAAAAGTCCTTAAGAAAGGAGCGTATACCTTGGTTGATTTCGAAGGAAACGAGTTGCCGGAGCCCCGAAATGGGCTCTATTTGAAGAAGTATTATGCCTAGGCTTCGGCCTGGCATGTTGCTTTTATATGTAGTAGTTTTTGCTTTGTACATATCTGGTTGATTTTCGATCTTTGATGGGATGGTGATGTTTTTGATCTACTTTGGCAAGTTGTGTTGGATGTCATGAGTCATTTTGGTTTCGCCGATGGTGCTAGTAGACACACTCGGAACTTAGCTTCCGAATCCGGTCAGTTGTTAGTATCAAGAGGGGTCTGCATTGGTCCTGCTTCTAATAACATAGCAAAATACACTGCAGTTGTTTATCTACTCTCGGAGGCAATATCTTTGGGTGTTGATTCGTTGGTAGTTTTCTTGAACTCTCAGCTGGTGGTGTCACAGTTGAACAATACTTATCGGGTTCGAGATCCATTTTTACTCCGGTTGTTCTTGAGAGTATGTTTGTTACAAAGATCATTTCAATTTTTAACTTTCATTCATATTCCTCGAGCCGATAATTGGATGGCAGACTCATTAGCTAATCAAGCACTGGATTGGCATATTAATCATTCCATATAATAAAATTTAATCATCAAAAACATCATACATTTTGATACATTTATCACATCACATCAAACATCGTTGTATATATATCATCAGAGTGTTCAAAAACTTTACAAATTTTGGATCCATAAGGTCATAAAAAATTTGGGCTTATGCCCGATCATGTTCAGTCTCAAATAATATACAGTCATCTGATACATCATATCTATCTACTCCTGAGGTCCCTGCCCAAAAGTTGTGTTCCTATAGAACACGATCGCAGTGGCAACTCGGGGGAATAACCGTACCCAGTCTCGGGGCACTCCTACCACCCGTCTCTGGATGGCTTCCGGAAAATCTTCCACTGCAGCCATAGCTACTTGGTGGGTTAATCCCTCCAATTTCCTCTGTACAGCCTGGAGGGTCCTGTCTGAATCCACTGTATCTGCTTCGCCTCGGTGACGCTTGTGTCGCGGGAAACCCTCAGGTCGAACTGGTCCAATATCTGTATCATGATCATTTTTAAAGTCATTATGAATCCAATCAAAAACATGTTTGTTTTTCATTTTTTCATACATATTTGAAAAAATCCAAAAAAATTATATAAGTCAAAAAATTGCAAATTTACCGACTGCGCCCCATGCCGCGCCTGGTGGAAGGACAAGATCTGGATCGCCACAAAAGTCCATCCCGGCATAGGGATAGTCGTCCACAGCGATGATTTTTTCTCCCCACCAAAGGAAGAACTCATCATCCCAAGTGGTCCGGGGAACTTCACTTCCCCCCAATCTCTTCATCATGTCTGCCCAACGGGAAATTCTTGGATCTCTAGGGCTGCTGATGGTAGAGATCACTCTGGGTCTCAACGCTGGAATCTTCTCGAAGAAGAATGTGATCAAAATTGTACCGTATCCAAAATGTTTTGTCTTTACCTTTCGGATTGAATTCAATTGTTGCTTCATGTTCATCAGTAGAGCTGTGCACCAATCATGTAAATGAGTTAAGCATTCCACTGCTATACTCATTTGCGTCCTGGATGCCTGGTGAAGAGAAGCTGATCCTGCTACTCTCCCGATGGTAAAAAGGAGGATTTTTATGTGTAAGTCTCTTAAATCTTTGATTGCAATTTGAGTTCCCACTTTCTTAGAACCCTCTACACAGTACACATGGACGTAATCTTCCACGGTTAGCCCTCCCAAGGGCTTCCCGTGCAAGTCTACTGGTTCCCCCCTCCGGGAGAGTCCAGTAATCAAATATATATCTTCCACTTCGATGCGTATAGGCATCTGATCTATGATGAAGCAGTCTTCTTCCGGTTCCCAATAGTTCACAAGAATTTCGAGCAACCAGATATTACTCTTCATATTTGGCATTTTGAAAAACTTGAGCAATCCGCAATTTCGAAGAATATTTAGTGATGCTTGATCTCGCATGACTTCTTGATCAATTGCACTGTGTTCACGCTCTCTCCATGATATGGTCATCCTGCAAAATTTAAATAATTCCTTCATTAGCTACGCATTTTTCATTTGGGCCTGCGCATACACGACTTTATTTGTGCACAGTCGTGTGTATACGTGACTTTATCATTACCAACCCGCGTATGCTCAAACCCGTGATTTTTAGCAAGAGATTCTATTGTGAAAATTACTAAATTTTAATTTATGAATGGACAAAATGAATAGCAAGGATGGTTGATGAGCTTACCTGACAAATTCGGTGCGATTTGACGGTTGGTTGCTCCTATTTTGACGAAAGAAGTTTTTTGCTCCAGAGCACTTTTTTCCAAATTAGCAATGTAACAATGAACCAAATATGAGGTAATTTGTCTATTTATGTCCAAAAAGTTGAAAATTTTCGCAAAAATTTGTTATGCTTATTTTTTCAATCTATCTTAAGCTGCATAACCCGGATGCTTGGAAGTGCCCAGTTTGGTATGTTTTCAGGTACATTTTGACGAATTTGAGATTTTTCCCAGTTTTTGATCCATGACTGCTGACTCGTCATGGCAGGTATATGATATTCACCCGCATTTAGGTTAGGGAAATCACTTTCCGTTGCATCTTGCATACTAGCCTCCATACTGATCACTTGCCATAGGGTCGATCCCATCAGGTCATGACTATTACACCCATTTCACTCGCTGATTATTTAATCATGAATTGATGGTAGAGCCTTCCTTTACATGGGCTTCTTAGTTAGTTCCTCGCTATCACTTGTTTCCCATGCTGCGTTTTATGTAGGTTTGGGAGTCCTCTTTAGTCCCGCCATGACTTATGTGTTGAAGCTTCATTCTTCTTCTTCCTCACTATCATTTTTTCTGGCTATTACCCTAGAGGCTGCTTGGTGTTGTTGAGTTGTATTACTGCATTGCATATTAGCTACTTGTTTATCCTGGCCTTTAGTCGACTTCATTCGGACTCAATGTTTAAGCCAAATTTTGACCTTGTCTACCTGTACAAGTTAACCATTGCATGCACTTAGCTATCGCGACTTGACACCCTTTTACCTATGGATGGAACATTCCTCTGAGTATCGCTTACCAGTTTCCGCCACCTTACATTGAGCATAGGATCGTTCCAATCCCAGGAACTAGTGCATCTGTTTCTTGATACTCGTTCTATCCATTGTACCATAGCATTCTTTTATTCTTTTTCAGGCTTATTATATGAAAAAGACAAAAAAATAAAATATAACAAAAAGAGCGGGAACGGGATGTTACTTCGTAATTTGATGGCAGTACAGTATCAGTTTGTCACCCTTGAATAAAGAACATACACTTATATATTTCCTTCATTTGGGATGGTTTTAGTTTTGACCTAGGTTTAGCTTTTGCCTTGTTTCACTGGTCAGTCCTCCCCCGATTGGTTATCTCTTCCAATCATATGGAGAGTTTGTTTTTGCCTCCTGCATAACAGACTTATACAGTGTCATTTTTACTGCCATGGTCATCACGAGTCGTGCTTTTGTTCAAGGGAAGTCTAACCAGAGTCGGCCATTCTGCGGTGTCTCTTGACTCATTATTCAGTCGACCTTCCCGGTCTTGTCAGTATCTTGTTCTATCATATCAGATGTTTTGGTCTTCTGCTCGTGCTGGTTTGAGAAGGTCTCCATTGACTTCTTGCTGGTGGGTTTTTCTCTTATCGACTACGACATATTTCTCTGAGAGAAAACCTAGGGCCGCACCCTGGCCCTATTTCCATCATTGATAGGTGACCTTGTGCTCAGCATATGATCATCATTATGGGTCTTTGACTGAGTGGTTTCCCCTATGTTTGACGTCAACACACATTATCACACTTGGGATTTGTGCAGTACCTTGATTTCCATTTGACCCTATCGGTGGATATCTCACCTCTATGTCAGCTTTCATTATTGGTTGGTTCAGAGGGTTTCTTCCGTGCGCTAGCTTCATCTTGTGCATGTCAGAAATGTACTTCGGTTTTGGTTCCATCACTCTACTTCGTCCGATTCCTTCCAAATTTTGGCCTACGGGTTACACTCGCGCTGGACTGATGTGGGATGCCTTAATGCCTTCCTTCCAGCAGATCTTTTCCCATCAACTCCGACTCATTGCTCTGGGAATAGGATCTAGAGTCTTTTTGTCAGTACCTTAGGGTTTGCAGTCATCAGTGGCAGACTCTTCGCTATCGACAATGGGGATTCATCATTGCCTCCTGATTGGTAGATTCTTTCAAGTGTTTGACTTCAACTCATTTATTCACACTTGTTAGATTGTACTGGGGCACCTTGACACTCATTTTCATTATTGGTGGGTTGTCTCGCGTTGGTTAACGGTATACATCATTGACCGGTAATCCAACGATTTCTCACATGGTCGACTTCAACTCATTTATTCCCATTGTGTAGAATTGTGCCATAGTGATCAGTGAAGACCTCGGGTTGCATCAGCATTTCTCGGTTCACTTTTGACAGTCCATTCAGTTTCTTCCAATGATGTCGTTCACCCTTATATGTTGCAGTGTCAGTACAGCAACATCCTATATGTTGGCTCCCGAGTTGCGTGATTGTACCGTTTGTTCCACCTCTTATGATTTGGTACTTGGAGATTCAGTCACTTATATGATCAGACATCCAGTTTTAGCATCATTGATCAGCCTTCTATATATGTGATACTTGGACATTGATTCAGACTTGTACTTTCGGGCCATGCTCAGATGATTCATTGTGTACTTTCAGTTCAGCTATACTTGTATACATTTTGGATCTATTATGTAATTTCCGTATGATGTATTTTTGACTGAGCATGGGTATGCCCACCTCAGCATGAGTTGACTCTCTGTTTTCTTTCATTGGTTTTTGGCAGGCTGAAATCTGGTGAAGTCCTCTCTTGTCCTTGCGAAGTTCTTTCTATGTGCATAATACATTTCGGCCATCATGTACCCCTTATGACCTCATATATTAGGGGGCATCTGTTATAGCATCATTTTTCACCCTCAGTTGATTCATGATTGTCTTTATGGCTTTGGGCACCCATTCCTACAGACTTGAACAAATTCACTAAAAAACAGTGTTAAAAATCCCATACGCGGTTATGCCCAGACTTTTCCGCGTGTATACACGAGTCCACATGTACTTTTCCACGTATGCCATTAAAACCATTAAAAAATATATAAATTCTCTATTTTCGGACTGGGTCGATGGTTACTCCAGTAGTTCAACCACCCCAGTATGTGGCCAACTGTTTCCAACTGACTGAAACTACTTTGAGGGAGTATAAAAGCCCCTCATGTGCATGGCCTAAGGGAGAGAGAAATTTTATAGACATTATACTCTGTTGGAATCCCAGTTCAAGTTTGATTCCCCGTGCCTCCTGCACTTTCCTAGATTTATACAGGAAACCCTTGTTTCCTAGAGATGTTCATCCATTTATATGCAATCTCAAGTGCACAAGTCTTGAAATTTTCTTAGCGAGGCAAGGACGGGACAAATCCGGACGACGGTCTGCTCGAAGATCATGGAAGGATTCAGGTGATCTCTCCACTCTTTACTTTTGTACACGCTATTCATAATAATGAAGAACCGTCTTGTTCCTGAACTTTTGTGTTAGTGTCTATTTGTATATGTGGGAAGATTGATTGTTAAGCAGTTATTATTGTTTATATCATATTTCACATTGATTACACTAACGTTTAGGAGAAATATATGCTGTACAACTAGGTTTCCGTGCACGTTCTTTGTTGTTTTCCAGGTTTAAGGAGGAAGAAATGTTGTTGGGGGTTTGAACCCCGCGGGATCTACATCGAACGTAGGACTACGGGTGAGTTCTGCTATCATTGTTATCTAGTTTTTTGCATTCAAGTATGGTTGTGTGTGAGTCCTTCTGAATGGCATGCCCTGCTCTGTGGAGGTTTTGACCCAACAAACCTCTAGGGTGATTTTCCCCAAAACAGACCCTGAGATTATTTAGAATACCATGAGGGTCATAGCTCCAGTAAAAACATTCCTAAAACTTTAATGCTGATAGTTTTTTGGTTGCTTCCTTCAAGGCATCTCTGTTGTTAACTATAAAAGAGCCAATTTGAATTTTTAATTTGAAATGTGCCTTATTTTTTGATGCTATAAATTTTACTGCATCTAAATTCAAAATATGTCTTATGTATTCCAGAGCAAAGATTCTTATGGTTAGAAACCTTGGAAATTTATATGGGGCCAAGATTGCACCGTATATTCTAATCTCAATGTGATTTTTATACAAATACCAATCACCCAGTTTACATTTTTCAAACAACTGTAAAATCCTTTTGATCTCTTCATTTATTCTTGGTGGTTCTGCTTTATACAATAAACTGATAGCAGGTCTGATAAATAGGTCATTGAAATCACTATAACTGTACTCACTACTAGTCTTTCTCAGAAGAGAAGTCAAAAATATTACTGAAAGTGGTTTGCCTTCCATATCCATCTTTTGTACTGCAAAGGGAAAACTATGTTCTTGAGAGAACAAGAAGAGATGTAACAGATACGAAGTATATCTAAACACTCCTTCATCAAGTAATTTTATTAGCTGATAATGAATATTGTCAGCAATAAATTTAGCAAAGTTAAAGACCAATTTTGGTTGTTTTCTAGGAGACAAAGTGGAGAGGAATCCTAAGATAGAAGCATCCTGTGAATTCATCATTAACATAACCAAAAATAAATGACAGCATGGAAATGACCTGTTTGGAGCCTTCAGGAAAATCAAAGGTATCATAAGGAGGATTCACCTTGGGAAGGTAGACATGATTGGGCATGAAGTTTTGAAGGATTTCAAACTTCCTAGGGAAATCAAGTTCTAAATGTGTTTGAGTCAAGTCTTCAATTAACAATGATACTGCAAGTGGATCATGGCTTAGCAGGAGCATTTCATTGATTGATTCAGCAGTTATATAAAATAAGACCTCACTATCATTGTTAACCATGCACCTTTGATCAGGAATATAATGCATTTGACACAACCTAATGAAATCCTGAGTAGGATGGGTGATGGGAACCACATACTTTGGAAAATTGGAATCCCATACAGGTATGTCATTCGCCACTTTCTTTTCAAATTTCTCCTGACACCAGCTATATACTTCCAGAAGATCAAATTCTAGAGTGGCATCAGTAATTCTGTAATCTAAGTCAATTAATGGATTGCTTTCTTCAGTAGTGACAGGAGGCTGTAATGGTATGACTACTTAATACGAATCAGCAGTTAAGACAGGAGTAGGTTTATCAATTTTGGGAGGTTTAGGATTTGGAAGCTTGCTGGAGGCAAGCTTCTGAGATTTAGGACCTCTAGTTTTAGGGGTGACTTGTTTCTTGGTCATTTTAAATCAACAGAGAAAGATTATATAGTTTGCTAAGTTATCTTGAGAAACAGAAGGTCAATTAAGTAGATTTGGGAAGAATTCGGAATCTAGGCGAGGGTTTATGAGGAAAAAGTGGATTTGTATAGTATAGAAGGTCTTCTAGATAAAATTCAGCAGTGAAAATGATCTTGAAATATATTAAAACCTTAAAAATGGAAACAGTGGATTCTGGAGAAATTTTGACAGGGTTTTGCTTGTATTTTGAAGGTTTTTAGACTTCCCAGATGGATAATTTAGCCATATTCTAGGAAATGGCAGTGTAATTGGGGTAATTTTCCTTTGAAATTGAAGATTTTATGGATCTGTTTGATGGAAAAATACCTGTAAAAGGTATAATTGCAGTCGATGAAGGTTTTAGTCTTGTCACAATCTTCAATTTAATTGTAATTCAGCTGATAGAATGCAAGAACAGTCTATTTGGGGATAAATTTCGGAGAAAATGGCTCGGAGAATTAAAATGGTTCACAAATGGCTCAAAAATGGCGTAAAGAGGCTCGACGAGTGGCTCTCAATGGTTTCAAAGGTTAATGCACAAAATGTTATGAAAATAGTGAAAAAACTAAGGCAAGGACTTAAGTCAAATCACGATAAATCACATTAATTGTAGGCTTAATGGCGAGAGTATTTTTTTATTTGAAAGGAAAACTAGTAATGGTTTTCGCATTGCTTCCAAGAAGTAAGTGGTTTTTGGCTTTAGCAATGCGATCCAATATATTTCGAACATGTAGTGGGCGGCGGTTTCTCAAAAAACTTTTTTCGCAAAATATTTTAGGAACTTTAGTCGATCACTTTGAAAATGCGAAATGAGACGTGCGCTGTAGGATGTAATGGAGTGGAGCGAACAATCGGGATTTGATGCAAAGTTGCGGGGTAAATGCAGTGGGGTTGGGGCTTTGAATGCTGGCCGTAGATCTGATGAGTAATAGATCTACGATGGATGTTTAGTGCGATAAGGATGGTGAGGACGGGGTCATGGTTTTATCGGGTTTATTTCAGATCGTTGAATGAAAGGGATTCAGAGATCGAATGGTTAGGGTTCAACAAGATAGGGAATGATGGGAGTCTAGGGATAGGATTATCACATATATTTTAAACCGTTAGATCTAAGAGCCATAGAAGATCGAATGGTTGAAATTAATTCTGATAAAACTGCGGATATGGGAAGGATTTTATATATAAATACTTTATGTATTAAATAAAGTGGACGGGGAGGGAAAAAAGGGTTTAAACCAAGGTTACAATTGTGGTAAAGGAATTTTTTATCGAGAAAGTAGAAAAGGTTAAGGTTTTAACCTTAGGGTTAAGGGAAATCGGGAAAGGGGAATATAAACAGGGGGATGGGTTTTGTGAAGTTTGGTTTAAATTAAACTTCGGGTTTTATATTTTTTGTTTTAAACACATATAAACATGTTTAAAGATTTATTTATATTTTTATTATATAGTTTGAGATTTATCAAAGGTCTAAAATTATAGGGAAGAGGGGAAATATTTTTATGGGTAGTTTTGTGTCAAAGGGGTAACTTTGGGATGTTTTTCAACATGTGCTTAATATCTTTGACACAAAAGCATATATTAAATGGGTTTTTGGGATATTAAATAAAAGGGAATTATATTAATAGGACTAGGATAATTAATAAGGAGTTAATAAAAAATGTTAGGTGTTAATATGACAAGGGGAAAAGTGAATACTCAAAACATACCATTATAACTAATAAAAGTGAAGATCAAAGCAAAACTTGCATTTATGATAATTTCATTACTTCAACTTAGGATAAAATGTCATTTTGATGGTTTTGTGCTTTCATGAAATGTGGGAAGTTAATCAAATGGGGAATTAAAGTATCATTAAGTAAAATGAGGTTTTTTACTTATGATTTTTCATGGAAATGAATGTATGAATGGAAAATGATGTGATTTTTGGGATTGATATAACAACTTAACATTTTCAACTAGTCGGCCATAGAGCCTTGGGTCCGCTCCCAACAAAAGTCAAGGAAATGCCTTGAGCCTTTCTGACTGATAGTTTAGAATGATAAATGGCTATGGGGAAGGGAAGTCAGTTATTTGCAGTCCTGGTGAATAATATTTACAATGATGCTTCTCACCTTCTTCTACCTACCCAATTTTAACTGCTAACATTTTTTCTTCCATTTTGATTAGGTGCATTTGAGCTAGCAACCTTTACAACATTTATTCTTTCTGAAAGCAATAAAACTATCTAATTCTACACTTATTTCATCCATGAATCCAGATTAAACTGTTAGATTCACTTATTCTCTACCTAACTACTGAATTGTCATGATTAAACTGTATGACAGTTCTTTATTCTCTATCTACAACAAGTGAAATTGAAACATGACAAGTCAAGATTAAACTGTTTAACTCATCATGGATTATGGCATTTATTGACACTCTGCCATAATCAACTGCAAAAGGTAAAAGTAGTGGCATTTAGACTTGCACACTTTCATGTTTTATTCAACTTTTTCTTTTGGGGTCTATTATTTTTTCTAAGTCCTTTGATTGTTCTTTTAGGACTTTTTTACCCTCTTTTTGATTTTTTGATTTTTTGATTTTTTTTTACAAAATATGGGAATACAACTTGCAGAAGGAAAAGTATGTATATATTTACAAGATTACCATCAGTCAAGTCAAAATTATGAATCCTATTTTTATAGGTCACTAACATCGGCTTCACTTAGGGATGGCATTTCCTGGTGGAATGTCAAGAACTCTGAGATCAGTAGCCTTCATCTTTAACTTTGGTGATCCTATAATTGTCTTCTGTTTTCTGCAAAAATTCATACTTATGACATTTTACACTGCAAAGCTTAGGGACTTCTCTTCAGGCTTCAACTTTGTAGATAAAATCTCCAATCCAATCTACACACTTGCAATGAATATTTACAATGATAAAGTAAATCAATCTAACTGTTGAGTGACTTTGAAGAATAGTAGTGTTTCAGCATCCTACCATTCACTAGTCCTTCTTGAAGTTCAGTTCCATCCAAATTCCTGATGAAAAAGGAATTATTACCTCTGTAACCATATATCACATAGGGTCCTTGCCATAGAAAGTCAAACTTTCCATGTTTGCCTTTATCCTCTCTTCGTGAATCCCATCTCAAAAGTTGATCTCCTATGAAAAAATCATCTTCTTTAACCCTTTTATCAAAAATATTTTTGATTTTGTCATGTAAAACTTGTGATTTTTCATAAACTTCTTCCCTAGTTTGTTAGATATCTATGGTTTCATTGATTCTTCTTTGAATATCATTTGTTTTCACCTGTGATTCTTGGATAATCTTCATGACTGGAACACCCAAGGAGGAAGGGAAAACTACATCTGTTCCATAGACAATCTGATAAGGTGAATTTCCAATAGACTTTTTTGTGGTAAGTCTATCAGCCCATAAGGCATAAACTAGCTTTTTGTTCTAGGTCTTTTTGTTTTCTTGGAGTAATTTCTTGATGATATTGATTAAGCTTTTGTTTGATGATTTGTCTAAACCATTACCTTGGGGATAATATACTGTGGAATGACCTAAGGTAATATGGTATTTATGACATAAATAAATCATTTTCTTGGATTTGAATGCACCTGCATTGTCAATAATAATCTTATGTGGGCATCCAAATCTTGATAAAATATTACTTTCTATAAATGAGATTATAACCGAATCAGTGGCTTGCTTAGTAGGAATGGCTTCTATCCACTTGGTAAAGTAATCTGTAGCAGTTAAAATCCATTTATGTTGGCCTAAGAATGGAGGATGGATTTCACCAATGAAGTCTAACCCCCATTGTTGAAATGGATTTTCAATTGATATAGGCTTAAGAGGTAAGGGCAATAGTTTCTTTTTCCCTTCGAAAATTTGGCATTTGTGACAGGAGGTAACAAATTTTTTAACATCAGAAAATAAAGTTGGCCAGTAAAAACCAACTCTCAGTATTTTTTCTGTTGTACTCTTCCAGTATAGGTGGCCTCCACAGTCACCTGCATGAAATTCCTCAAGAATTTTGTCAGCCTCAGATTTTAATAAAAAATTTAGTAAAATCCCACTATTTTCTTTCCAGTAAAGTGCATTGTTTAAGATACAAAACCTCATTGCTTTCTATTTGATGAATCTTGCCTTGGTTTTAGTTAGCCCAGGAGGAGCTTGTAAATGTGTTAGTACAAAGATAATATCAGAGTACCATGGTGAGTCTAGATAGGCCTCACTGATCAATGGAGTCGCCATCTCCTCCTGGTCATCTATTTGTGCAATGAAATTAATGTCTAAAGCATTGCAATTTGATTCAACCATTAATCTGGCTAAACCCTGTCCTTTAATGAGCTTTGTTGGTTTGATTTCCAGATCGTACTCAAGGATAGTGGCTATCCACTTTCCTCTCCTACTATCAGGTCCATCTTGTGTCAGAATATCTTTAATTACTGCATTAGGGACATATGCAATGATGTGTGAATGAAGTATGTAAACTCTGAAATCCTTGATGGCTTTAACTAGGGCTAAATCCTGTTTTTCCATTATATTGTACTTCAGAGGTGCATCTCTGAGGGCTTTACTAAAGAATGCAATTGGCTGTTCAAAACCTTGATTATTTTTCGACAGAAGAACTGCAGCTATGGTGTGTTCAGATGCAAAAGAAAATATTGTGAAATCTTTTGTACAATCTGGGCTGATGAGGACTGGTGCTTTTGTAAGGGACTTTTTTATGGATTCAAAAGATTGTTTGGCCTTTATTGTCCATTTTATTGTAAATTCCCTTTTAAGCATGTCGTTGAAATCTTTTATGATTTCAGCCAGATTAGAGATAAATCTTCTTAAAAATTTGATTTTACCCAAGAATGCTTGAAGTTCCTTTATGTTTCTTGGTGGTTGAATGTTCAAAATAGCTTCAATTCTTGCAGGGTCTATTCTAATGCTTTCTTTGGAGATTATGTGACCTAACATTTTTCCTTCTTCTAGTCCAAAAAGAGTCTTTTTAGGATTAAGGGATATACCATATTTTCTACATTTGATAAAGACTTGTCTCAGGTGATCTAAGTGTTCATCATTTTCTTTTGAAAAGACAGTAATATCATCAAGATAAATATCTAAAAATTCATGGATTTATTTAGCAAAGGCAATATCCATTTCTCTCTGAAAAGTAGATCCTGCATTTTTCAATCCAAAAGGAATTTTCACGTACATGAAAGTACCCCAAGGAGTGGTAAATGAAGTTTTAGTTTGATCATCTTTATGAACTAGAATTTGATTATAACCAGAGAAACCATCTAATAAAGAAATTCTTGAAGAACCTGACACCCTCTGCAAAATATGATCCATTTTAGGCAAGGGTTAATTGTCTTTCAAAGAAGCTTTATTGAGATTTCTAAAGTCTATACACAGTCGAATTTCTCCTGTTTTCTTTCTGGTGGGCACTAGATTAGATACCCAATCAGAAAACATGACTGGTGTAATTATTTGTGCATCAAACATTATTTTGACTTATTTCTCGATTAAAGGTAACAAGATTGGATTATTCTTTCTTAGTTTTTGTTGAAAAGGTTTTTGATTTTCTTTCAAAGGAATCTTATGTTGAATTATGTCTTTGTTGTAATTTTTCAAATCTTCGTAACCCCATGCAAAAAAATCCTGATATTCTTTCAAAAGTTCTATGTATTTAAAATTTTCTTCTGATGACAAGGATTTTGATAGTTTGATCATTTTTGGTTTTTCATCTGTCCCTGAATTATACTCTTCTATATTAGACCTGACTGGTTCCATTTTTGGCCTTTTGGGCACATCAGTGGAATCAAACAAATCTTCTAGGGGAGTTAAACCTCTGGGTAAAATGTTGTGCTTTAAATCAATCAAATCTGGTTTATGTTCCATCATTTCTTCTATATCTACTTTTTCCAATTCATCTATGTCACTCTGAGTAAATATAGTAGGTCTATCAAAATTATCTACATCTAAATTATCTAAATCAACTATTTCACAAAAAATTGAATCTATATTACAAGGTGAATCTATATTACAATCATTATCAATTTGACAATATTGAAACTCTCGCTCATTGTTCAAAAAGTGATAGATTTGTTCATCTTCTGAGAAAAATTGCCAGTATTTTACATTATCTAGGACAATAGGTATGTGTTTGATTTTAGCAATGTATTTTTGTATTGGTGAAAATGGAAGTTTGCAAGTGCTAGCAAATGTTGCCAAACAATGGGCTTGCATGTTCTGTTTTTAAGGGATGATAGAAAATTTACTTTCTAACAAATGTTCAACCAAATCTGTTGTTGTGTCCTTGTATCTGGCCAGTCTGGGGTTGTGAACAAAATATTCTACGTTTATTTGCTTGATAAATAGCTCTGAATCTCCCATGACTAATATTCTTTTCCCTCCCAGTTTTCTAATGATTTGAAGACCTAACATTAAAGCCTCATATTCAGCTATGTTATTGGTACATTTGAAATTCAATCTAAAGGCATGTCCTTGGGATTGTCTTGTTTCAATGTTGGTAATCCATACACCAGCTCCAGCTCCTGATTTATTCACCAATCCATCAAAATCCAAATGCGATAAAGCCTCATGCCCAATGTAATCATCCATTATTTTGAGCTTTTTATCAGTGATTTCAGTTTTGTTATTATCATGATCACAGTTACTAAGAATAAAGGAGTCAAGATCAGTAGGAGTTGAGTAGATTGGGTAATTGGTAGGTCTGTCAGCAGTACTGATCATAAATTTCATTAGGGTTTCTCTGTAAAGCTTTTTGGGCTGTCCAAATACCGAGATAGTGGCATAACTCATGTCAAGTTGTAGAGATCCCTGTAACTTTGCTCCCAATGAGCGAGAAAGAAGCATGCCATACTTTGGCAGGATATCAGCTACCACAACATCCATGATCATGCTTTTACCAGGATATTGGACTAAGTTTAAACACATATCTTTAATCAATCCTATGCATTGGACTTTGGATGAATCAAATGAAAACAGGTCTTTATATGGTTGGGTTATGTCTATATTCAGGGTTTCCATTATTGCTCTAGGCATTAAGTTGTGGGAAGCTCCAGCATCTAGCATAACATTGTCTAATATCTGATCATGTATAGTAAGACTTAGATAAAATGGAGGTACTGACCCATCTGAATGCTTACCATATACATTTGGACCAAAGATTAATTCAGGTCTATCATCACTCATATTAATTGTATCTTCATTTTCATTTGCATTCAATGTTTCAATAATAATAGATCTATACAAGTCATTTTTAGCCAATTCAACTAAGGGAACGACTATCTTTAACTTGGATATTTCAGATTACATTTTAAATGTTGACTTAGATTTGATTGCTTGAATTATTTCATCTTTTGGAACTATGGTTTGGGACGATTTTTCTTGTGTGTCAACAGTTTTATTTTTGGATTGAGATTTTCTTTTGACTTCTGTTTGAGTTTCCTGGTTTCTGCTATCTTTAATTGTTTTTTCAGGAATAGTTTGAGTGTTAGCAAATGCTTTATCAGATTTGGAATTCTCAGCGGAAGATTTGGGATTTGATTATTTTGAGTCAGTTGGATTCTTTTTTGGGTCAGTAGATGTTGCTGAATTGGTGGTCTTTGTAGTATTAGCCTTTTGGGAATCTTTGGAGGATTGAGCCACCTCATCAGTAATATCTACAATCTTTGGACTTTGTTGTTTTTTAGGACTAGGTGGGTTTTAATTTTGTTTATTTTCTCTGGGAAGAATATGAAAAAAATTCATTTTAGGAGCATCAACATTCTTTTTGTTTTGGATTTTTTGGGTTGGAAAATTGTTCTTTATAGTAGGCTCATTGGTTTTCTTGCTCCTAAGGTTATATTGACTGTGAATTTCATTGATTGAAAAATCATAACCTTGCTTATAATCTAAGGATTCACCATATTCCACTTTGAAATGTTGTAGCTCAAAGAGTTCCTAGTCCTCCTCTGTGAGAAAAATTGTATTTTTTTCATCTATCCCCATAACTATGTTGATGTCTTCCTCCTCTTCAACATTTTTTTGTGAACTCTCTACAAATTTTTCTTGGAATGGAGGTCTTATGTTCTGATCAGGGGAAGGTTCTTTACCTTTCCCAGGATTGTTGTTTCTCCTGTAGTTGGGATTCCTGATTTGGGATTGATTCTCCCATTGTGGTTTCTTTTCAATGTGATCTAGTATCTTAACTACTTTTTCTAATGTTTTGGTAATAAAATAAAATTCACCATCTAAGTTCGAAGATTATTCTTTGATAGTAACCCTCCTCTAGTTTCTCATTCCGGATTTTTTGGCAAGGATATTGATTTCTACACCTACATCGTTCAGTTGCATTTGTTCTAAGGTCTCTGAATCTCTTTCTATAAGTTGGTAGGCCATGTCTACCTCAAAACAATCATGGAATTTGAGTAGCACAGAATATGGAGTGGGTTTAAGGTCTGCAGAAATAGAATTGTAAACATTGTTGTATCTAGTGCAAAAATCTTGGACAGACTCATCGGGGGCTCTCTTAACAACATCAAACTCAGATAATATTTGCATGGGGTTCTTCTTCTTTTCCCATTTATTTAGGAAAGCTCTGTGAAAGTTAGCTAAGTCTGCTATACTACCAGCTCCTAAACTTATAAACCATGTTTTTACTTCTCCAGTTAAGCTTTCTGCAAATAACCTCATTCCAACATTAGACTCATCTATCTCATAAATTTTCCAAAAATCATTCATTCTAGTGATATGTTTTTGTGCAGTGATTTGTGAAAAATTATCAAAGAGTGGGATGTCCTTTTGGTAATTTTGGGGCATGTCATGGAGATTTTGAGGTGAAACCAAGGGAGCATATCTAGCTTCCATGGCTTGGATTTTTGCTAAACTGGGAGGTACAGTAGTAGAGGCAGGGATAGTGTTGATTACAATAGTTGATGTACTTGAAGAGCTTGGAAAAGAAGATGAAATATAAGTTGTATGGCTAGGGAATATAGATGAAGTGCTTATGAAGCTAGTGGGTATAGTGGTAGTGGATGTAGTGGACTGAGTAAATGATGGAAATACTACTTTGGGCTGCAAAGGAAACTCATGGATGAATGGTTATGTGGATTAACTAGCGGTGGATTGAGGATAGGATGAATATATGATCCTATGCTGCTGAGGCAACTCAGGATTTATAGGCTCTTGAGGTGAACTGACAGTAGAATCTGTAAATGAAGTGGCAGCATACAGAGTAGAATATGATGCTGGAAAGACTGTGGTGTATAGTTGGGAAGCTAGAGGTTTGAATTGAGACAAAAAATTGGCTAACTTAATAGATTCTTCAAATGTCTTTAATTTTTGTGACACTTGCCCTTTTTACTAGACTTTGACTTTCAATTTTGTCTGATTTAATAGGTACTGAAATAATTTTCTGCTTCTCACTCACAAAAGAGGTAAAAAGAGGATCTAAAACAATTTCCTTTAAATCAGTTTCAGACTTGGTTCTAAATAGTGATTTTTCAAACTTCAAATCAAATTCAATGTCTGATAAACTTACTAATTCTTTGGGTAAAGAATCAGCTCTTTTCAACGGTACTTTAGTCTCTGAACTAACAATTTATTTTTTCTTTTTTCCTATCTATTCTAGATTGTCTATTATATCTGGAGGGTTGGGATCAGGGTTGGATCTAGTGTAATAGAATTTCTTGGGAGCTAGAATGTTTATTGGGTAAATACCCACAACCTTTAAACTTAATCTTAAAGTAGAAAAGATAATGTTTAAAAATATTCCTCCAAGATTAAACTTAAAACTGGAGAGTGGTTAGCTCCCCAATATGGTCACCAGTATGTTATCACCCTAGTAATTCTTAGGTCATGGGATTTTTGTTTATAGTTAAAGAAAACTAGGGGTAGCCAAGAACCTCTTTGAGAATTCAGGATCTAGCCTTCCTGAGTTCCAGAGAGGGATCTCTCCTTAAGATTTAGCTTTGTTTTTTAATGGATTTTAGGCTAGCTATGAGTGGACAATTTGGTTTGATTTTTTGAATGTTGGTAGGAATAAATAACTACAAGGGAAACCATAGAAAGTTCTACCTAACCATTGGGTAATGGAGTCAAATTTATAGCAAACAAGACTAGAAAAATAAGGTCAAAAGAACAAATATAAAAAGGGCAAGATAGATGATCTTCAGAGAGTTTTAAAAGTCTGTTTTGATGAAGTGGTATGATCTACCTAACCATTGGGTAATGGAGTCAAATTTATAGCAAACAAGACTAGAAAACTAAGGTCAAAAGAACAAATACACTAAGGGCAATATAGATGATCTTCAGAGGGTTTTAAAAGGCTATTTTGATGAAGTGGTATGATCTGGACTAAGGGAAGTTAAGAATCCTTAGATCACAAAAAAGGAAGAGGGAAATTGAGTTCAAATGAGACTAAAGAGAAATTAAGAATTCTAAAGTCTGGAAATCAGTAGAAAACACAAACATGAAAACTAGTAAGAACATAGAGCTTTTTACATTGATTCTGTAATACCTTTCCTAGTTATTCATTTAAGATGGAAAATAACACAAGATGTATGAATGAAACTTAAAGAAATAGACAATGAAAACTAGAAGACAAAATACTCATCTGATCATCACAAGGATCATTAGTTATGATGTCTATTTGATTCAATTTCCAGCCTGCTGCTTCAACTTAACTCACATAAAATCCCAATGTTTCAACAAAAAAGTCTATAGTAGTCTTGATAATTTTATTCCGCCCAAAATACTTCGAAAGATGAAATATTTATATGAATAAATTGCTTACAAAATATCTCAAAAGTTTGAGAGAATATCTCAAGAAAAAATAGGAACTATTACATAAGAAGAGGAATAGTTGCAAAATAGATGGGCAAGTTGTCCTCTTTTACAAGAAAAATGGAATAGTTTATCTACTCAAACTGATTTTTTGTTTAGCTGGAAGTATTGTTGGCACTTGGGGCATTATATTGTGGAAGATGACTTGTAGTGCACTTTTCCTCTTTTACATTCTGCTCTAATACTCTTTAACTCTGTTTTCTCACTGTTTTAGTGCTGTAATTGAAAAATAACCAATAGTAACATTTGTTTTTACTGATGCTTTTTTACCACTGATACACTTTGACCACTGATTTTTTATCTTGATATACTTTAACTACAAATTTTCATAGTAAATCAGTGAATTGCTATCATTGCTTTACATTGGGAATTTTCATGCTCTTTAGCTTTCTGTAACTTTCATTTGCCTCTGTATACTTTGCAAAATTGGGCTTAACCACAAAAATATGCTTGATCTCATTTTGCGAAAAGAATAAGTTTTCAAAATATTCCAAAATGACTTTACCAATAGGGGACCCTTGAGGTAAAGTTTTATTGACCTACTCTTTGGCATATGCCCTGATTTTGTTGTCATAATATTTTTGTGGCATTAAATTTTCATTCAATGCATGAATATCTGGTAAACCTGCTTATGACAGTACTATGTATTTGGCCTCAAATCTGGCGATAGCCAAGTTCATATCTTTGCACCTATCTTCCAAATTATTCATCATGTTTCTCTTATTCAGGACCTTTTTGATTTGTAATATAATTTCCATTTTGTCCTGAATTTTTAGCTCCTCAAGTTCTTCTCTGTGTTTACTATTCAGAAATATGATAAGTCTTAGGGCTTGAGCAGGCTTATCGGCCAGTCCTTCTTTGGTCTTCTATATTTATATCTGTGTTGCTTTAAGTAACTATTTTTGTTCATAAATTATCTGGATTGAGGGCCATTGCATATGTATGCCCTGAATTATGTTATTCCATAGATAATTCTTAATGTAGGATACCTGCTCAGTCAGATTTACCTGCTGTTGAAGAATTTTAACCTGTTCCTGTAATCTATTGGCCCTCTGTTCATGTCCTTTGGAAGTGATTAAGGCATATTTGTTGGGTGTTTCCATATTTCTGATGGTGCCTTTTAAATTGACTATTTCTTTATCTTTTATGGACATATCTTTCATAGCCTTGACTATGGCAGTTGTTTCCCCTCTTGTATTTACCTATGATGTTGATGAAGAAGTGGCAAAGATGTCTTTAGAAGTAATTGACACTGCAGTTGCCAATACTCCTTTTGGTGCCAAATTTTCTGCCAATGTTGAGGGAATAGATGTACTTACAGTTGGAATAACTGTAGGAATGGAAACTTGCTGAGCTTTCTTCAAAATTTCATTTTCTTGCATTAAATCTTCTATTTGGTTTTCCATCTCTTTTATCTGGGCTGTCATTTTCAAAACAAGTTGCATAGTTTCCTCTTTCTCTGTCTTTTCCTGAAGGACTTCATTTTCCTGAGGGTGCTCACTCTGTGGCAATTTAAGCTGCTTTCTTAAGGCTGCAATATCATCGTTCCTCTGCCTTATCAATTTTCTAGAAACTTCAATGTTAGAAGGATCTGCTCCTACTTTAATTACCAAATCTTCTAAGGATTTTATTCTCAAATCCTTAGCATATTGTAAAGATGCTTTATCCAACTTCATTTGAATTTGCAAGTTGGATACAGTCTTTTGGAGCATGGTAGCACTCATTGTTTTTCTTACTACCTTTGAATATAACATTTCTGATGCACTCCTCTGGAACTCTATCTGATCTAATTCATGAATAGTATCACCATTTACTGCAAATTCTGTCTTTCTGTAGTCTGAAGCTAATTTTGGATGTGCTACCACTGGTTGGAGAAAATACATGATCATTTTGTTGGTCGAGTAATAAAATGTTGTTACTAATCTGTACTTATCTCCGGGTTTTTCCTTTAGAATTTTAGAATAAACTTCATTTTTGATTTCTTCATTTTTCTCCCTGATTAGCTTGAACCTCTTCTGAATATCAGAATCAGTTTCTTTAGTTGTTTTAGAAGAAGAGGGAGCTTCTGTATCCATTTCCCTTTCAACCATCTCTTTGCCTTTACCCTATGCTTGTACCTGTTCATTTTGAATTTCTCTAAGTGTCTCATTCACAATGATGGTGGCTTCATCATCTGTCTGCTGCTCATTAGTATCATCCACATCTATGACTCCATTTTCTAAAGTAGTCATTTTGGCCTTTTTGCTGTATACTGTTTTGAATTTGTTTTCAATCATTTTTTCGGCCAAATATCCTTCTTCCTTCCTTGGTATTTTGCTGGATATCTCTGTTGATTGGTTCACTGTAACCACCTATACATTTTTCACCTGTGTTCCCTATGTATCAACATTCTGCATTCCTTGTGCATCATCATCAATCAAATTATTTGGCTCCCATTCCAATTGATTGGCATATTTTTCATTTATTAGCTTTGATTCATGGAGGAATGGGGCCAATTTACATTAGACCCTGAGATTATTTAGAATACCATGAGGGTCATAGCTCCAGTAAAAAATTTCCTGAAACTTTAATGCTGATAGTTTGTTGGTTGCTTCCTTCAAGGCATCTCTGTTGTTAACTATAAAAGAGCCAATTTGACTTTTTAATTTGAATTGCGCCTTCTTTTTTGATGCTATAAAGTTTACTGCATCTGAATTAAAAATATGTCTTATGTATTATAGAGAAAAGATCCTAATGGTTAGAAACCTTGGCAATTTATATGGGGCCAAGATTGCACCATATATTCTAATCTCAGTGTGATTTTTATACAAATACCAATCACCCACTTTACAGTTTTCAGACAACTGTAAAATCCTTTTGATCTCTTCATTTATTCTTGGTGGTTTTGCTTTATACAATAAACTAATAGAAGGTCTAATAAATAGGTCATTGAAATCACTGTAATTGTACTCACTGCTATTCTTTATCAGAAGAGAAGTCCAAAATACTACTGAAAGTGGTTTGCCTTCCATATCCATCTTCTGTACTACAAAGGGAAAACCATCTGCTTGAGAGAACAAGAAGAGATGTAACAGATACGTAGTATATCTGAACACTTCTTCATCAAGTAATTTTATTAGCTGATAATGAATATTGTCAGTAATAAATTTGGCAAAGTTAAAGACCAATTATGGCTGTTGTCCAGGAAACAAAGTGGAGAGGAAGCCTAAGATAGAAGCATCTGTGAATTCATCATTAACATAACCTAAAATAAATGATAAAATGGAAATGACCTGTCTAGATCCTTCAGGAAAATCAAAGGTATCATAAGGAGGACTCACCTTGGGAAGGTCGACATGATTGGGCATGAAGTTTTGAAGGATTTCAAACTTCCTAGGGAAATCAAGTTCTAAATATGTCTGAGTCAAGTCTTCAATTGACAATGATACGGCAAGTGGATCATGGCTTAGCTAGAGCATGCCATTGATTGATTCAGCAGTTATATAAAATTAGACCTCACTATCTTTGTTAAGCATGCACCTTTGATCAGGAATGTAATGCATGTGACACAACCTAATGAAATCCTAAGCAGGATGGGTGATGGGAACCACATACTTGGGAAAATTGGAATCCCATACAGGTATGTCATTGGCCACTTTCTTTTAAAATTTCTCCTGACACTAGCTATATACTTCCAGAAGATCAAATTCTAGAGTGGCATCAACAATTCTGTAATCTAAGTCAATTAATGGATTTCTTTCTTCAGTAGTGACAGGAGGCGGTAATGTTTTGACAACTTCAGAAGAATCAGCAGTTAAGACAGGAGTAGGTTTATCAATTTTGGGAGGTTTAGGATTTGGAAGCTTGCTGGAGGCAGGCTTCTAAGATTTAGGACCTCTAGTTTTAGGGGTGACCTGTTTCTTGGTAATTTTAAATGAACAGAACAAGATTATACAGTTTGCTAAGTTCTCTTGAGAAACAAAAGGTTAATTAAGTAGATTTGGGAAGAGTTCAGAATCTGGGCAAGGGTTTATGAGGAAAAAGCGAATTTGTACAATGCAGAAGGTCTTCTAGATCAAATTCAGCAGTGAAAATGATCTTGGAATAGATTAAAACCTTAAAAATGGAAACAGTGGATTCTAGAGAAATTTTGACAGGGTTTCCCCTGTATTTTGAATGTTTTTAGACTTCCGAGATGGATAATTTAGCTATATTCTAGGAAATGGCAGTGTAATTGGGGTAATTTTCCTTTGAAATTGAAGATTTTATGGATCGGTTTGATGGAAAAATACTTGTAAAAGGTATAATTGTAGTCAATGAAGGTTGCAGTTTCATCACAGTCTTAAATTTAATTGTAATTCAGCTGATAGAATGCAAGAATAGTCTATTTGGGGATAAATTTCGAAGAAAATGGCTCAGAGAAGTAAAATGGTTCACAAATGGCTCAAAAATGGCGTAAAGAGGCTCTGCGAAGGGTTCTCAATGGTTTCAAAGGTTAATGCGCAAAATGTTATGAAAATAGTGAAAAAAATAAGGCCAAGCCTTAAGTTAAATCACGATATCTCACATTAGTTGTAGGCTTAATGGCGGGAGTGGTTTTTTATTTGAAAGGAAGACCAGTAATGGTTTGCGCATTGCTTCCAATATATTTCGGACACGTAGCAGGTGGCGGTTTCTCAAAACAACTTTTTTCGCAAAATATTTTGGGAACTTTGGTCGATCACTTTGAAAATGTGAAATGAGACGTGCACCGTTGGATGTAGTGGAGTGGAGTGAACGGTCAGGATTTGATGCAAAGTTGTGGGGTAAATGAAGTGGGCACCGGGATTTGAATGTTGGTCGTAGATCTGATGAGTAATAGATCTATGATGGATGTTTAGTGCGATAAGGATTGTGGAGATGGGGTCATGGTTTTATCAGGTTTATTTCAGATCATTGGATGAAAGGGATTCAAAGATTGAATGGTTAGGGTTCAACGCGATAGGGAATGATGGGAGTCTGGGGATAGGATTATCGTGTATATTTTAAATCGTTATATCTAAGAGCCATAGAAGATCAGATGGTTGAAATTAATTCCGATAAAACTGTGGATATGGGAAGGATTTTATATATAAAGACTTTATGTATTAAATAAATTGGACGGGGAAAAAAAAGGGTTTAAACCAAGGTTACAACTATGGTAAAGGAATTATTTGTCGGGAAAGTAGAAAAGGTTAAGGTTTTAACCTTAGGGTTAAGGGAAATGGGGAAAGGGGAATATAAACAGGGGGATGGGTTTTGTGAAGTTTGGTTTAAATTAAACTTCGGGTTATATATATATTTTTTAAACACATATAAACATGTTTAAATATTTCTTTATATTTTTATTATATAGTTTCAGATTTATCAAAGGTCTGAAACTATAGGGGAGAGGGGAAATATTTTTATGGGTAGTTTTGTGTCAAAGGGGTAACTTTGAGATGTTTTTCAACATGTGCTTAATATATTTGACACAAAAGCATATACTAAATGGGTTTTTGGGATATTAAATAAAAGGGAATTATATTAATAGGACTAGGATAATTAATGAGTTAATAAAATATTTTAGGTGTTAATATGACAAGGGGAAAAGTGAATACTCAAAACATACCATTATAACCAATAAAAGTGAAGATCAAAGCAAAACTTGCATTTATGATAATTTCATCACTTCAAATTAGGATAAAATGTCATTTTGAGGGTTTTATGCTTTCATGAAATGTGGGAAGTTAATCAAATGGGGATTTAAAGTATCATTAAGTAAAATGAGGTTTTTTACTTGTGATTTTTAATGCAAATGAATGTATGAATGGAAAATGATGTGATTTTTGGGATTAATATAACAATTTAACATTTTCAACTAGTCAGCCATAGAGCCTTGGGTCTGGTCCCAACAGAAGTCAAGGAAATGCCTTGAGCCTTTCTGAATGATAGTTTAGAGTGATAAATGGCTATGGGGAAGGGAAGTCAGTTAGTTGCAGTCCTGTTGAATAATATTTACAATGATGCTTCTCACCTCCTTCTACCTACCCAATTTTAACTGCTAACATTTTTTCTTCCATTTTGATTAGGTGCATTTGTGCTAGCAACCTTTACAACATTTATTCTTTCTGAAAGCAATAAAAATATCTAATTCTACACTTATTTCATCCAGGAATCCAGATTAAACTGTTGGATTCACTTATTCTCTACCTAACTACTGAATTGTCATGATTAAACTGTATGACAATTCTTTATTCTCTATCCACAAAAAGTGAAATTGAAACATGGAAAGTCAAGATTAAATGGTTTAACTCATCATGGATTATGGCATTTATTGACACTCTGCCATAATCAACTACAAAAGGTAAAAGTAGTGGCATTTAGACTTGCACGCTTTCATATTTTATTCATTTTTTCTTTTGGGGTCTATTAATTTTTCTAAGTCCTTTGATTTTTCTTTTAGGAATTTTTACCTTCTTTTTTATTTTTTTATTTTTTTATTTTTTTACAAAATATGAGAATAGAACTTGCAGAAGGAAAACTATGTACATATTTACAAGATTACCATTAGTCAAGTCAAAATTATGAATCCTATATTTACAGGTCACTAACAGAGCGCATAGGCCCGACCGACCGAGCTGTGCATTAGATCTTAAAAATATATGGGCGCTAGGTGTATTTAACCTTTCCTTTTGATTTGGGAGGAGTTTTAAAGGGCTAGCCCTAAGCATGGTGCAGTGACCAAGGGGTGCGACAAAGACTTATCTGCCCAACGGTTAGCAGTTAGTGCTAAATGAGCATGTGAACACGCTAACAAATCTACCTTCCAATATTAAATTCCTCTACCAATATAGCACGTTTTCTGCTAATTCTTATTTTTCTATCAAATTTGGGAGTTTAACTGGATTTCCTCCAGTTTTGGAGGAAGATTTTCGGGGACAATGGAAAAAATTTGTTTTTTCCATAACTCCCTCATTATTGAACCAAATTGGGTGCAAAAATAGTCAATTTCAACTATCTCAGACCTTCTAGACTAAATGGAGTAGGTTGCAGAGCCATCAAAGAGCTGCTAAGCAATTTTTTTATTCAATGAAGTTCAAGGGGCCACGAGGGCCACCATGAGGCAGAATCAGTTTGAGGCCTAGCGAGGGGAGCTAGAGGCCTTATCCAGAGATAAAATAGTCAAAATTGGATATTTCATATGTTAGGAATCTAATGAGATGGTTTTCAGAGCTTTTAGAGAACTTTAGAAAGCTGAAAAGCTTCAGTAAAGTTCCAGGGGCCATTAGTGCCTGTTTTTGCCAGCAGCAGTGCAGGGCCTAGCCAGAGCAGCTAGAGACCATATGCAGTGAACGAGTAGTCATTATTGACTGTAAAAATAATTTTGAATCTAATCTCAGAGGTTTTAGAAAGTTTTGAGGACTTCTAGAGGTCAAAAACCCAGTAGAGAAGTTTTCAGTGACCCTAGTGCTAGGGGGTGCCGACATGTGTTGGGGGCGAAACCGGAGCAGCCGAAGGCCATTTTTGATGAATGAATAGTCTATATTGACTAATTAAGAAATTTAGGAACTAATGAAAGTGGTTTTAGAAAATTTTGAGAACTTATATAGCTCGAGAAGATGATGTGAAGTTTTGGGCAGCCCTGGGGAAACCGTGGAGGATAACCTAGTTTGGGGCTGCAGTGCTCGATTTGAGAAATTTATCAGTTGATATTTGGTGTCTGATGTGTGATGGATACAGAAGGAGTGGTTTCAGTTATAGAAACATAATTCTGAAGGATTTTGTGCCTTTTAGAAGTTAAGAGTAGCTCAGAGCACCGACAAAAGGAATCGTGTCAAAGGGAGACTAAAGTTGTTTGCAGAGTTTGGACAACCATGAGAGGGATATATATGGTATTATCAGACCTTTGGATCAGTTTAGTATCCATTGGAGTTAATTGTGGAACTTTTAAAATAAACCTTACCATAATCCCAAAGAGCCAAGTCAAGATGACAATGCTCAAAGGAGACATAGCCCACGAGATTCGGGTGAACTACTAGATTAATTTTGTTGTTGTGTTTGAATGTTTATTTGTTGCATTATGTTGCTGTTATACATGTTAAATTTCAGCAAGAAAAAATTAACTTAAGACACATAAACCGTTAAAAATCATACACCACTTTCAAGCATAAATTTCGCAAATTGTCAAGTATAAGCTAGATCATTTAATTGTTAAACTGAGTGGGAGGTTCTTGAAATACATAAAAAGTTATCCAGACCATTTTTAGATCAATTTACCCAGTGGATAATCAAGTCACATAGTCTACATGTTATCCTAGGTTGAACCTGGGTCATGCTTGGTTGGTGCACAGTTCTAGTTTTCCCATTACGCCGTTGTGGGTGCGGGGTTGGTGGCCTAGGGGTGATATAATTTCTGTATCATTTGAGGATATTGTCTTGTTTCTTCTCTAACGTATGTATAATATAAATTAGAGGATGAACTTGTGGAATACAAGTACAACGTTTTTCATAGTGATTTCCTTGACATATTAGGCAAAATATCCTAGATATGGGGTTCCCATCGTGCTCAGTTGGTGGTGTGACTGGGTACGAGCAGCATAGTGCTTCTAAGTCAGGGAAAGTGGCGACCACATGATTGGGCATTTTAAACAACACACATTTCGGGCTTCTCTATAGAGGGTTGTTGGGGGTAACTAAGGGTTCCCTGATTGGTCACTTTTCCACTAACAGGAAGAGGATGGATCTACTCATCACATCTTCTTGGGTTGTCGAGCTCTTCATAGATTTTGAGTCTGAGCCATCTTCTTGGGAGAGGCGGACTATGGCCGAGCACAAACTAGCTAGTGCTAAGTAGAATCGGGGGATATAGTGGCATTGTTCCAACATATGGTTTTCAGAACATAAAGGGCATGCAAATTTCACTACCCGCAAACCAAAATAGTAAACATGCTCTATAGGATACCATCTGTGGATGGGTTCCAGGGCTGTGGATTCCTCGATGAAGTGACCATGTTCATCGCAAAACATGCAGCATATGATAAGAGGAGGGAATACGAACGGGAGTCTCTCAGGCGACTGTCGCTCCTCCTGCAAGTAAAAGATGGTGAGAGGTTCATCTCCAGATGAATCGGTGGAGGGATCCTCTTGGTAGGATCGATCGATGGCATGTAATTTATTCCTATCTCGCAGGATCTCTAGGAAATTATGGGTATAGTTTCTATAATTTCTACAGATACCGCATTCATGGTTTTTACGCAATGCTTTGCCTTGGCTTTTGGTGGCAAGTTCCTTTTTACAGGAACGTGGTGTCGTGATGTCTACCTCAGAGCTAAGGAGTGGCTTTAATTCATTCAGTTCTAGGTAGATATGGGTAAGGTGGCCTACTACGTCACAAATGGAATATCAGGGCGATTCCCATATCATGGTTGGATTCTCCACCTTCTTTCCTCTTCTCTCGGTTTTCTTTGTCGTAACCATTGGCTTTGTGATGGGAATTTCCATTGAAGGGATGTTTGTGACAGTTTCTTGAATCCATAGGAATTTCCATAGGTATTAACCTTGTAGAGGTGATGTCCATGAATCCCATTGGAGTGGGTGGGACTAGGTACCAAACTAGTATTGCAAATAATAAGTTTTGTAGGACCACCGTGGCCATGAGTTGATGCAACACAAAACCGACTGGGGTGAAGAGGAAAGGGGTTTGGGAGGCAACGTAGGCTAGAGAGGCTACCATGGCTGAGGACTCGGTATCATTACTCCTCGTCTCCATGTCTTGACTAGCTTTGGTGCTTGATGTGGACATCATGCACACCAGAGCCCCTGTGACATCGGGTGATGACTCAGGTATAACAGGGGGATACATCGGTGAATGGTGATGTTTTGCACCGACACCGGTATCTGAAAGGCAACCATTGAAGGAATCCTAGGGATCGATTTATATAAATCAAATTCCATTAAGTGCGAATCGGTAGGGTTGATGGTGCCTAATGTGGAAAGTAGGGCTTTCCGCTGCTTTGGGCATGATTGTAATACCTCCAAAGCTGACATAGCGGTGGGATATTGAGCTAGATCATCCACAGTGCTATAGTTATGGGCTGCTTTGGAATAGTTTCCTACCCACCTAGTTGGTCCCTTAGCCATTTTTGACAAGGGTTCAATAGGCATATTTGATATGGTCAAAGGTGTTGTTGGTGCACCTGTATTAGCCCCTGACATATTGGTGTCTGGTGGGGTATTGTAATTTCGGTTTCGTGTCAGAAAAAAAAAATTCTTCGCCAGTCATGTAGATTTCATGGCTATTTTTTCTGGAATTTTTGGGAGGTTGTTGCTGCGTGCTAACTGTCCCTTGAAGGGGGAAGGGCTCCTGCATGATTGCTATCTGTTGGGAGGATACCCCTTGTCCATGGTTACTCTGTATCTTCTTTAGCTCAGGGAGGTCGAGATAGTGGTGAGTGTAATGGTCGTACTCACCACAGATCGAATAAGAGTGGTTTTTTCAAAGAATTGGCCTCTTGTTCTACCTCTTGGAGTTGCTTGGATCCTAGTTTTTATTTCGGTTGGAGCTGCGTCCAGCATGAGATCGCAGAGGGAATTGTTGGTTAATGCCCCCCTATCTAAGATTTCATTTCGACTTGTTTTTTCCTTTTTTATTAATTGTGTTAGGAGGATAATTTGGATTCTCCTGGTTGTATGGTTGGTGCGGTTTGTTTTGGGAGGGTTACACAAAGTTCACCTATGGATTACTCTGCATGGGTGGGTCTTGTGCTGGGGACTGGGCATATTGCGGTCCCTGGTTTGTAAATAGCTGATAGGGGGGAGCTCTTATGTCAATATATCTATTCTGCGTACTGGGTCCCCTGAGCTGAAGGATAAGGTCCTCCATGCTGATGGTGATACGATGACACCCTACTAGTCAAATTTTGCAAAGGCATGTGATGACTTTGGTAGCCGGGTTATGGTATGTTCTAGGAGGAATCATACATGTAACCGGGGTATTGAACGTTGTTGCTTAGGTGATTTTGGGTCAACAACCCAATTAAACTGTCTGTAGAGTTTGACGCGCCTGAAATTTCTTTGTAAGTTTGTAGGTGCATGGAGTTTGGCAGGATATTGTAAATATACCCTGACTGCGTATAGATCAGTTCAAGCTATTGGGCCTTACTGATGGCGTCCTCTTCATATATGGGCTTTTGTTGCACCACATCCTTTGAAATCTCTGCAGTGAGAGTTTTAAGGAATAGGTCTAAAAGGACTTGATCGTCGAGTTTGACTTTGCACAAACTACGTTGTCGCCACCATTCCTAGAGATCGTCTAAGATATGGATAGCGGGGGTTTGCCTAAAATGGGCCAGTAATTCCATTCTGGAATCATGGTGGATGGGTAACTGAAAATAGGTTACGAACGTAGTAGCAAGAGAGCTAAAGGTTCCATGTTTTGCAGAGGGTTACTCCACATACCATTTCACTGCTACTCCTATTAGAGTGCATTGAAACAGTCTTAGTTGAATAGTATCATCAACGATGTTGCTCGATGAACACCACAGGTGGAAAGTCATAACATGATTTCTTGGGTCTTCTGCTTGCTTTCCTTCGAACTTTTGAATGTATGAAGGGAGCTTCGTAGGCATGGGAGGCCATATGGGGTTGTGTGCAATGGGGTTTTTTGTCAACTTGGTCAAATATGGTAGATTTAACGAAGCTAGAAAAGGTGACTACGAATTTTTAGTCATTACAACTTGTGAAAACACAATTTTCTGGTTAGGAATAGGGTTTGTCTATGGCAGACCTTGCTGTGCGTTCACCTGACTTCCCGAATGGGTAGCACTTCTCTACCCACTAAGGGTGGTGGGAGGAGTGGTGTGTGGTGACCCTGTGGGGGTGTTCACCGGTGTGGCGTTGGGAGACTGACTCGCGTTCCCAAATAAATATGCCCCAATAAAGGATGAACCAATACTGGTGGCCATGTTCCATCTTTGACGCCTAAATGGAGAAAGACATAGAACCCCTCCCGGTAATGGGGGGAGGTCCAAAATGCATCTAGATTGACGAGGTCCTGTTGGGTCTGTTACACCATTTTTTGGTCATATAATCCATTGTTATTAGATGGACCCAAGTACACCAAGTAAGACCATTTTACCCCAAGTAAAATCGCATTCACTATGAAAAATAACTTAGTAAACCACCTTTATTAAGTTTTTATAGTCTAAACAGGAAACCCCATGGGAAAGCATTAAAAAAATCCATATTTGTTTGACTTCCCTCAAGGAAAAATTAGTTAAACAACAGTTTAATTCATATTCCTGGTTATATTTAACCCAAAACAAGGAAATTAATTAGATAAATCATTATTTGTCTTATTATTTTCTAAGAATAATTATTTAAACATTACCTAAATAATATTCTTTGTTAAATATGACTAAATCTCCCTTAAATAATTAAATAAATCATTATTTATTTGATTATTACTAAACCATATCCTTAAAATGATAAATAAATCATTTATTTATTTATTATTACTTAATCGCATCCTTAAAATGATAAATAAATCATTTATTTATTTATTTATTATTACTTAATCACATCCTTAAAATGATAAATAAATCATTTATTTATTTATTATTTACAAATAAGGGGATTTGACCCAAATCAAATTCCTTTTCCCTCCAACAAATATAATAAAATATTCCATAAAAGTTGGATCTAGGTTTGGTTAATAATATTTTAATTATGCATCAATATCTAGACGAACTCAATATTTTGTTATAAATATAAGGGTTTTTCCCATTCATTTGTCACCTTTTGTTGCCTAAATATCACTTTGGATCTCAACTCTTGGTCTGGCTATTGACAATCGTAGCCATAATTTTCCATTTTTGTCTAGGTTTTCTACACCATCAAGAGAGAGGAATTCTAAATCTGAAGTGCTGAGGACTTTCAAGAACCCATCCCATTGAGGAGAACAGGGAACACCCTCTTGTGTTTTCCTCCCAGGTGCCATTAATTAAAATTTCATTGGATATATTCTTGTCTTGTCTATTGGATCTATGGAGTAAATCTTGTTTTTTCTACTGTTTAATGTCTTCTAATGCATAGATCTAGATTTTTGCAGCATTTGTCTTGATCATATAATTGC
This sequence comes from Pinus albicaulis, assembly GCA_034641835.2. Lineage (NCBI taxonomy): Eukaryota > Viridiplantae > Streptophyta > Pinopsida > Pinales > Pinaceae > Pinus > Pinus albicaulis. The sequence continues at coordinate 269,640,899 of CM076579.1, forward strand.
AGATCTAAAGATATTAGCAGTCATTTCTGTTTTTAGGGTTGTTTGTTATGTGCAACTAAAGTGGTCTTTTTTTCGTACAATTCGAATCAAGATTCATACTAACAACTGGAAACTCCACACGAGTTTACAATTATGACCCCTGTCATTTTTTTTATCCTTGCATATCCAGCTACAAACCCTAGGGTTTCTCTTCAACCCCTTGTTTTTTCTTTTATTGATGTTGGTTTTAACCCATAAAACCCTAAAACAATAAAAATTCTAACTTCCGCGTGTTTTCGGACCCATTGCGCAGGTGACAGAAATTAGTCGCAGTTGAGATGACAATTTTTTCTGAAATCTACCGTCGAGAGTGTCAGAAGTGCAGGTCGCACTTTTCATCCCAAAACCTACGACCTGGACCTCCAGGGTGCACTTTACAGCCCAAAAAGTGCGACCTTTGCTGAAAACAGGTAAGAAACTGCAACCTCGACTTTTTGCAGGGATTTTTCTGAAAGTTTTGTGGGTTTGTCTGAGCCTCTGTTCAGGGTTGTTTGACCTCCATCTCCACCCGTTTTGGACCTGTACTTGTTCTGTTTTGTTCAAATAAGTGGGAACCTATCCCCTTAGGGCTTCAGTACCATCCACTTTTTGTGGAAGAGTGTTTGCTGTTGTAGGTTGTCTGAAATTTCAGAGTCTTCAGCCATTTTTTTAGATCTGATACTTCACCTTCAGATCCACTTCAGATCGGCTTGTTATCCATCCAAATCACCTCATCTATATTTTTTTTGGTTTTCCTCTAGGGTTCACTATGTTTCCCTTCAGGAGATGGCCTTTCGCCACCATTTTTACAGCAATTTTTCCTCTGATTTTTTGTTTTTTTCTGCACCACTTTCCAGTAGATTTTGTCTTTTAGATCCCTATCCCTCTTGACCTTAGGTCTATTAGTTTTACTATGTTTTGATTAGTTTTTTTACTCACCTATAGACTAGTAGTTGAGAGGCCCACCTCCTTGGGTTTAGATTATTGCATTATTATCTATTTATTTTCTGTTTATGCAGGCCTATATACTGTCATTTGCAGGTTTATTTATAGCCATACAACACACTTTTTCTTTTCTCTACAAACGTCTAGGTTTAAAAATTAAAATTTACATAGTTTAACACACACACCCTAAGTGAAAAAGGGCTTGGTTAAAACCACCAAGAAAAGACTCTAAAACATTGAAATCAATTGATCCTGCACCTTTTTGCCCTTGTTTCGACATTGTAATCAGTTGATCCTGCACCTCCCTACCCTTTTCGGTCTCTTTTTCCTTTGTGTCGTGTTTGTGTCATCACCATTGCACCACCAAGATGTTTACCCCAGAGACTTCTTGGCCTTCATCCTCAATTTTCGGTAGGAAGACTTACTCCTCCGCATAGGATTCGAGTTAGTCTTCCATCGAGTCCACACACCGACTCTTCTTCTGGTCCTTTGGGTTCTCCTTCTTGTTCCGCCTACGGTTCTCCCCAACACCTTCACCATGTCTGGTGCAGGACCTTATGCTGGTGGCAACCCCGTCCCTTAGGCTGGGTATACCACTAGTGGGATTGCTACGGACGCTACCCCGGCTGCACCCTTGCTCCCCTTCATGGTAGGCCTCAGCCTCCCCGACTTGGACCGGTTGATAAATGACCCTATACACCATGATGCTAGTTGGCCTGCTATGCCAACAAAGCTCCCTTTTGACATCGCAAAGTTTGAAGGCCTTGCTGGAGAAGATCCTTCAAATCATGTTCGATATTTCCACATGTGGTGTTCATCTAACTCCATTACCAATGACTCTGTCCATCTTCGGTTGTTACAACAAATGCTTATAGGTGAAGCTTCTAAGTGGTATGTTGATCAGGCCACCTCCTCTCATACCACCTTTGCAACTCTTGCCCAGGCTTTTTTTATCTTACTTCCAGCTTCCCCTTTGTTATGACACTGGTATCAAACTTTTGACTTCTTTTCATCAATCATCTATGACTCGCCTATCCGATCATGTCCAGGAATGGCGAAGAAGAAAGCACCTATGTCAATCACCTACCTTTGAATACCATGTCTACATGGATTGGTTCCTTAGTTCTCTCTTGCCTCCTATCGGGAAGGATGTCGCATCGCATTTTCCTCAAAGAAAAGAAGCTTCCCTCCAAATGGAGTTAAAATATGACTTGATCGACGCTTAGACAGGTTATGTTTATACCATTCTACCTGATCTTCCCAGACTCAGTGGTGCCAACGCACCGAGGGCACCTCATGCCACCAACGGTATCGTTGGAGCTCTCTCCCATCCACATGCTCAACCTCCCATGGGTTGTGGTTTTCTTGGGGGAGGGGAAGCACCTCCTGTACTTTTCCCCCTCCCAGTAGCATGTATCCAGGATACGACAAGCCTCCTCTTTTTTCCCAACCTCTTATTTACCACACTGTTACCAACCCCCTTATCTGTATCTGCAGCTTGGTGCTCCAGCTCCTCCAAAATTAGCAACTCTGCCTCCCTTTCCTTCTCAACCCTCGCAATAGTAGCCACCGCCCCCTCAGGAGCAGGTGGATGCGCAGCAGGGATTTGTGGCTACCCAACCACCTAAAGGTCAGGTGGCCACTCAACCTCTTCCATTTGGTTCCCCTAATTACCATATTCTCATGATGTCCTCTAATAAACCTTCTAAACCTTCTTCTCCTAGCCCTTCACCTTCAGCTGGTACTCATGAGCCCTTTTATCCTCCTAGAATGGTTCCTCCAAGCCTTAACCATCTTGGAACCCTCCCGCCTAGTCATCACCCCCCTGGTCAGATACCGTTCCTAGCTCCCCCACCAGGAGTGTACACAGTACCTATTATGGCCACCCTCTCTCTTCCTAACCTGATCCGTGGGATTCCCATCTGGTACCTCGATCCTCCAACCGATACCCTGCCTGGTCAACCAAAACCTTATCTTTCTTTGAACTCGGTCCAACCGGTCCCTATGACTTCTCTCGCTGCAACAATGCCTCATTCACCTCAATAGGAAACACCTCCCATTGCGACCGCTTCGAGTAAGAAGGGAAAAGCTCGCAAGGGGGCATCAAAGGACAAGGCTACCCTGGCAAACCTTGCCCCCTCTCAGCCTCCAAAGCGTACAATCCAATGTGCTTTATGTGATGTTGTTGTCCATGCCACCCATACTTGTCTAGAGCTGCCTCACCTCAAGTCCATGGTCAATGACACGTTTCCAGAATCTGATATCCCAGAGGTATATGTCACTATACCTGATTGAATCCCGAAACTCAAACCATTGCGCACAAATCACCCTTGTGCTTTGTGTGATTTCCATGGCCACTACACTGACCTCTGTCCTCACCTCAAAGAGTATCATTTCTCTTTAGAAGCCTTACGCCAATTTGAGGCCAAGCACAATGAGTCCACCACTCCTTTATTTGTGCATTTTTATTTGACAAAACCAGAGGACACAAATGCTCCCATTGACATTCCCTCTCCTAATGTCAAGATGACGGAGCCTTCGTCCACCATTTGCTACCTACCATCATCCATGACACCCTTGGTGGAAGCCCCCTTGGAGACTCCCCTGATGTTTCGCCTAAACTCCCTTCAATGATCACCATGGGCTCAACATTGGTAGATCCTTTATCTGCTTACTCTTCTGTCACCACTTGTGATGATGCACATGTGAACCCCTCTTCTCATGATGACAAGTCAGGTAGCTTTGCCGTGTCAGGTGGTCTTTCTTCCATCAGTCACCCCATATTCTATTACGATGACGACATTATGGAAGTAGCCACCACTCCTGACTTTATCTTTTCCCCCTTACATCAAACTCATGCATTCGAACCACATGCACCTTGTGGCCATTACATTGACACCCAATGTTTGGGTAAGGGGGCACCCATATTTGAGAGACCAGGAGAAGCAGTTCTCCACGACTTTCCTAGTGAATCTAGTCATGTCAACTCTAGTCCCATTATTCTTCCACATTTAGAAGAACCTCTAGAGCCCCATATCACTTTAGATCACTCTAGGGATGATACCCCTCATCATTTCTTCATATTACATGAACAACCCAGTCTCATAGACATTGTGGTTGACCAACCTATGGGTTTTCTGGGAGAACATCAATTCATTATCTCAAAATACTCTCTTTGGGATTGTAACACCATGTATGCCAACCCAGAAACTTAAAGTCCATTTGATTCATATATGCAGTACCAAAAGAGATTGGTAATCATCTATTTCCTTTCTCAAATTGCATAACCATATTGAAAAAAAATGGCGCACCACATCATTAAAATGTGTTTATATTTCCCTTTTTCTAAATACATTTTGGCATGTCCACAACATGCTTGGGGGCACTTATTCCCCTAAACCATAAAAATCCAATATCTCAACCAAAAACAACACTAAAAACCCCTTTCTTTGAAAAGTCACACTTTCCAGATCATTTCCTGGGACAGGTAGCAGTTTTCTGCCCAGTACCTACTACCCAGGTCGCAGAGCAAACCCCAAGAAAGTGTGACTTGGCCTGTTCATGAGCTCTGGGTACCTAAGCTGAACTTTTAACCCACTAAAATGAAAGATTAGGATTAGGCATCTTACCTACAACTGTCAGATCTTAAATTCCAATGGCCGGTTTATCTGCTACAAACCGTCGCAAGATTTAAGGCCTCCTCTCCTCACGACATTCACCACAGCTCCACCGGAAAATGAGTGAATTTGGAAGGAAAATGTTTTATTAAAAGAAAACCCTTGATTTTTCTTTTGCTTACTGCGACCAAACCGTAGCTCATTTTGACAAGCCGTATATACCATTGGAAATATTTCACCAAGCCCTCAAATGGGTATCTATTATCCTTTTTGTGATTTGATACTTCACCAAGACACATTTTGTCCAAGAAGCGCCACTTCACCCTTCCTCAAAATCACATTTCTTCACTTGCAACACTCGTACTGGGGGCACCACATTTCCTCCATACTTGTCCATGCTCGTGTCGACTTTCGTCGTGAGTTACCATCGTTTACTCATTCTTTTATGGTCCCCATTGGACCCTTTATATATGTGGCAGCACCATCGAGTCACCCTTGTTTAGAGCATCCAAGTGGAGTCATCATTGCATTCATGGAGTCTATCTCGATTCCCTTTGCATCCCGCTATAGTCCTCCATCATTCATTGCTTGGTCCCTATCTCATGTCGCACATTATGGCCTTCAGTCCAACTGTCCCTTATCCCTCATGATGTTGTGCCAGTCGCTGCTAGGTCATCCATGCCCTTTATGCTCTAACAAGGGAAGTCGTCTGTTCACTACTCATTCCCCCCCATTTCATCATCATCATGGGTGTTAGTCTATCAGTCACTCTACTATTTTCTCTCATGCCCTAGTTGAGGATCCCTTATTGCCTCACCTATGGTGGACCTCCTTCTATCGACATCAGCTCATTCATTCCAGAAGACAGGTCTAGAGGGCGTTGTACCTTGGTTCCAGCTTCCACTCTTGTTCGATGCCTCGGATCAGGCAAAGGGACTCCTTATTTCCCTTTGACTTGATTGTTTCTCAGATCCAACTCCTTTCAGCATGATCGAGATCCATATACTTGATGGTTCAGTGAAACAGCAGCTGATATCAGTGATTCCCAGGTGTGTGTGAGATGTCTCAACCCTCATGAGGGGGTGGCCCTATAGGTATCCCCCCACATACCTGGATGACTTCTTCACTTCAGCCTTCGATGCAGCTCCATAGATTTGATGATACCGACCGTAATCGCTTGCACCACCTTCTTGATTGCATATATCAGTCAAATTTTCAGAGCCCTTTCTTGTTTACAAGGGCATCTGGGTTGTTTTCATATCTCATGTACTCAGATATTATTGTACAAAGTCCTGGCTGTTATCCCAGGCACAATATGTATGTGCGATTCATTATTATGTTATTCATTTGGCTCATGTTTATGCCAAAATATGCTTTATTATTTCGTCCCATGGTTTTCTGGATGCCTTATTGTTTGTACTATTTCCTCGGCAGGTATAGGTATGCCTCCCTCACCACCTATAGTAGGTACTCACTTATCAAAAAGACTTGCCGCACCTGTAAGTCACCTCCTCAGGGTCTAGTTCTTTCAGCACTTTGGTTTACCTTACACTCCTCTCTCTTTGACTTCCTCTTTGTCGTCTAGTGATTGAGTTCTTACAATGTACTTCGGTCATACGATTAGCTCCCAACGGTCGCACGCTAGGGGGAAATCTGTTACAGCATTTTTTGGTTATCTAATCCATTGTTATTAGATGGGCCCAAGTACACCAAGTAAGACCAATTTTACCCCAATTAAAATTGCATTCACTATGAAAATAACTTAGTAAACCACCTTTATTAAGTTGTTTATGGTTTTAATAGGAAACCCCATGGGAAAACATTAAACAAATCCATATTTTTTTGACTTCCCTCAAGGAATAATTAGTTAAACAATAGTTTAATTCATATTCCTGGTTATATTTAACCCAAAACAAGGAAATTAATTAGATAAATCATTATTTATCTTATTAATTTCTAGGAATAATTATTTAAACATTACTTAAATAATATTATTTGTTAAATATGACTAAATCTCTCTTAAATAATTAAATAAATCATTATTTATTTGATTATTACTCAACCATATCCTTAAAATGATAAATAAATCATTTATTTATTTATTATTACTTAATCACATCCTTAAAATGATAAATAAATCATTTATTTGTTTATTATTACTTAATCACATCCTTAAAATGATAAATAAATCATTTATTTATGTATTATTTACAAATAAGGGGATTTGACCCAAGCCAGATTCCTTTTCCCTCCAACAAATATAATAAAATATTCCATAAAAGTTGGATCTAGGTTTGGTTAATAATATTTTAATTATGCACCAATATCTAGACGAACTCAATATTTTGTTATAAATAGAAGGGTTTTTCCCATTCATTTGTCACCTTTTGCTGCCTAAAGATCACTTTGGATCTCATCTCTTGGTCTGGCTATTGATCCACAATCATAGCCATAATTTTCCATTTTTGTCTGGGTTTTCTACACCATCAAGAGAGAGGAATTCTAAATATGAAGTGTTGAGGACTTTCAAGAACCCATCCCATTGAGGAGAACAGGGAACACCCTCTTGTGTTTTCCTCCCAGGTGCCATTAATAAAAATTTAATTGGATATATTATTGTCTTGTCTATTGGATCTATGGAGTAAATCTTGTTTTTTCTACTGTTTAATGTCTTCTAATGCATAGATCTAGATTTTTGCAGCATTTGTATAGATCATCTAATTGCAGATCTGAATATATTAGCAGTCATTTCTGCTGTTAGGGCTGTTTGTTATGCGCAGCTAAAGCGGTCTTTTTTCGTACACTTCGAATCAAGATTCATACTAACAGGGTCCGTTTTGGCATCAAATAGGTATGGTTTTGAAGATATTTGAGAGGATAGATATTATAGTCAAAGAAACATTCTGATCACATACATAAAACGAAGAAAAAATAAAATAAAATTTCCCTTTAAATTAATCCTATGTGATCAATCAATCAAAAAATATGGTTTTTTTTTGTTTGCGTATGATACTCAAATCCTAGAAGACCTAGTTGTCCTCACACAATAAAATGTAACTAGGCCTTGAGAATATATCTTGCGAATGATGGCACAATATCCTGAAATTACTAGTGACGCCCCCAGTCAACTGAAGAAAATCCACCAAGGTAAGGGTAGAGGATCTAGTACTACTTACACCGTCACCTATAGGGAAAGGATGCCCTAATTTTTGCCACTAAGCATCGCCATCCCATGTGAGCATTCAAGTCTTGGGATTCTTGGTAGTTCAACTACCAGTACCGAGTATCAGACGGGTCAGGTAGCCCCAATTGATACTGCACACACTGGACCTAAGCCTAACCCCCTCTGAATCGGGGCTCTATCGCGCTCATGTTTTCTTTATCGTGGGATGATAGTCGAATTTGAAAGTTCCCTAAATAGTCAATGTCTATGTTTCAAGATGAAGAATGACCAAGGAGGCTTCTTGGATGCTTACCCCCTTGGTCCTAACTTAGACTATAAATTCTTTTGTGGCCCCTGTGGGGAGAATTTAGTGAGTTTTGTTAAGTTAGTTTTAGGTGTCTTTACTTCACTTAGGGTGTGGATGTGTGTGAGAAAAAGGTGAACGTGCACATATTTTGAACATGTGGATATGCGATGATCCTTTTCAAAATCCCCTATTTAAACTATGTTTTATTGTTTCTTGCTCAAAACAAAAACATGCACAGATATGGGCCGCTTTCAATTTTTCCTAGTTAATATAAATGATAAACTATAGGGAGATGTTGAGTTATAAATAGAGAGTTTTCATATTATTTTCCTAGGATCACCCGAATATGCAAAGGAAACTGATATTACTTTCTCTTCTACCGAAAATTCGAACCTCGTCCCAAAATTGTAGTGCAAAAATTGAACTAAACTAATGAATTTTACACTATAAAAATGAAAAATAACTAGCTAATCATGCGTGGAATTCGGCCACTTACTTTGGATAATTATCTAGGTGTTTTGGTACCTAAATTCGAAAAACATGAATGATTTCGGAATGCAAGTTAATTTTCCTCCTACTTTAACTATGTGTTAACTTTGCAAAAATCAACTTAAAATAAAACTAACACCTAAAATACTAAAATCAACTGAGTGAGATTTAGAAAGTTGCGGGGCACGTCAACCAGTGCTGGTAGATGTATTATGGGCTGCCAGTCACCTTACAAGCAAGTAAAATATGGAAATAGTAGGAAAAATCCTACTTCTCATTTCTGCGTACAAAAGGCCGAAAGAGACGTGATTTATACGCGCAGGTCACCTCTAAACGCGCACACTAGGGCGCATCTTTCTATAAGAAATGCGCGCACTTTTCCTGCAAAGTAATTTTTGGGAGCTCTTTTGCTTCAACCTATCACTAGAGATGAACCAGGTAGTGAAGGAGAGAAAGGGGGAAATTCCCGCCCAAATCCATATCAAAGACGAAGGTCTCTGCAAAAAGGCACAATCACATAAACTTGGAAACAAAAGTCAGTGGAGTCGCCAATCCTGTGTTGGTGTGTTTGGCGCACGAATGTACCAAATCACACTCACTTAAGAGGGGTTTTTTTTCTTTCTTAAGTTATTGGTCATAGGCAGAAAATAGTTAGAGTCGAGAAAGTTAGTGGAACATGCTAAAACATAAACATACTAGATAGAGAAATAGCATGCATATTCAAACATAAAAGCTAAACTAAAAAAAATAAAACAAATTCTCTAAATAGAGTCAAAAAACTTCAATAATCCAAATGACGATGCTTATGTTCCCTCTTATTGAGTGCTGGTAGGAAATGCGGATGAAAATTTAACCCACTTGCCAAGGGGCCCTTAGAACTAGGGGTTCTAAGTCCTGATGCAAGGATGTGTTTACTTCCGAGCTACCTTGGAGCAAAGTCTCCCTCTCTCTACTGTGGTGGACTGGAGTTGTTGGATGGCCAACAATTGAGTCCCCTCTATCTCTGCTTCGGATCACACGCTGCTGGTATTGCTTTGGGAAATTCTGGCCAACATAACAATGTGTTCTCCTATTGTTCATCTCTTGGTGTCCGTTTATAGGAGAATTCAAATCCTCCTTCCCTCTCTTGGTACATTGTGGATGGTTACCCAAGAGAGGAAGGTGATATTGTGTGCTCCCTTGAGGTCATAAGGAGGCTTGGGCAACTATCCCTAGGCAGCCTCAAGTGTGGGATAAATGTCCTGGAGTGTGCCTTGTGGTCCTGGAAAGTGATTTCTGCCACTCTGAGGACTACACAGGTTTTTGAGGAAAAGCTACGAAAATGCGTGCTTATTGAAGAATTATATGCGCAAAGGCGCATTTGATTGGTTCTTTCTGTGTGAAATTTGGTTTTTCCTTTTAGACCTTAGAGATTTTTAAATACTTCATATTCTCTAATGTCTTCCAGCCATGTAAATCCTTCTGCCTGACATTAAGTAATTTCATATTTGCTTGTCTGATTTTCCACTGATAACACCCCCAATGTACTTTAACAAATTTTCTTGAGAATACAAATTAATACCCAAAATAAGAGCTCTTCTCCTAAATTCATGAGTATAATCTTGCACACTTTTCCCTTTCAATTGTTGAAAATTTTGCCAATCCATAATGGCCTTTTGCATGTAAACTAAGGGATATAATTTCTTTTTAATGGCAGCAATAAAAATTGACCAAGAAATAGAGATATTATCGTATTTTTTAATCTCTTCTTGAGTCCTCGCTTCCCACCATACAAGTGTAGATCCTTCCATTCTCAAAGAAGCCAATTGAATCTTTATGTCATCTTCATGAAGGTTATGAATTCTGAAATACACCTCCAATTGACATATCAAATTTTCCAATATTTCTGAATTTATCTCGCCATTATACATTGGAAGCTCAAATTTTACATCAAGTTTGAGTAAGGGTGTTTTTCCTCTTGTGGCTTTTGAGTGAGTGTGGGTAGTTTTCGTGGTGGAAGTGGAAGATGATGTTGATGGAGAAGACGAGGATGATGATGAAGATGGTGGGGATGGAGGTGTATTTCCTCCACTACCCTTTGAATCCTTCTATTCATCCTTCTTATCATCTGAAGTTCCTTCTCCATGTGGAGGCTTAGACCCTTCTCCTGCCATCCTAGCAGTAAATGCATCAAACATAATTTTAACCATCCTCTTTATGTCATTGAAGTCTCTCTTGAAATTATCCTCTTCTGAATGACCTTCAGTTTCTCCAACACCTGACATGATGGCTTTGGATTCAACATCAGCTTCTGATGCTTGTACTTCTTCAATCAACTTAGCTTCTATTACAACTTGTACCTCCTTAATCTCAGCTTCTTGAGATAAAACTTGAGGTGCTTCAAGTGCAGATGTGAGTGGAAATTTGGGTGGAGATGGTTCCCTTATGGCCATCCTTCTTTTGGTCCTAATCTCAAGACTTGCAACCAACAATTGCCCTTCACCTCTCTGGAAATTTAGCCTTGTCAGCATCACAAATTTGCAACCATTAAAACACTACTTAAACAATACTCAAGCAAATATCAAGAAAACAACCTTAGAAACCCTTGCGCTGATACCAACTTGATCAGAGTATGAATGTTAGTTTTTCTGTGCCAATTTCATCTTCAGATTTAAAATTTATTTATTTTTATATTTTTCTTGATGTAAATAGGTTTCCTTGTTGTTTATGTGTGTCAAACAGGTAAATTAGCTGAGTTTTATGAGTGAATTCAAGAGCATAAAGCATGAAATATATATGTTGAACAGTAGCAAGAACAAGAACAAAAAACCATCACAATTGATCCATCAACACAAAGTTTTAATGAAGGAGTTCACCCCTCCTGAGCTACATATCCTTGGTCCAACTTCCATGGATTGGGCCTCTGTATTAGCTCAAAGGTAGAAAAAATGATTTTTACATTCACCTGCATCTCCTGAAACATGCTTCAATGACTCCACAATGTCGAAATCTATCAAAAATGACTCTTCTTGCTCTGAATTTGGTTGATAATTGCTCAAGATATGGTCAAAACCATTTTCCCTAGTAAACTCCCCCTAAAAATGGAGAAGACTCATGTTAGGGCTGCCAATTATGGAGGTGGCGCCTAGTTTGGAGGTTCCGCCAAAAATCTCGCCACATTAATCTCTGAGTTTAATTAAATTAACTGCGGTTTAAATGGAATAAGTGTGGTTCTATGCATATAAGTGAGAATTTACATTAATCTCGCATTGACAAATGTAATAGCGCTTAAAAAAAGTTTAAGGGTCTAATAAACTGTGCTTAATAAATTAATATCTATTTTATTACTCTGCCCACACTATTGGTTTTGGTGGAAGGGTCACATGGGGAGGGGTATGGCTCGTGGGGCTGGCCCCCTCCAAACCCCCACTGCACATTTCATTTGCAAACAAATGCAAGTTGTGTGCATAGCTTGTTAAGGACTAATGGTATGGCTCATTGGTAAATCAGAGCACTATTGTGGGGGATGTTGTGGGGTTGGGCCCCGACCTCCATACATTCCATATATATTTTGCACCATAAACTATATGCGCCCTCCACCGTAGTTTCAAACTTTGGAATAATATTAATTCGGATTTGATGATAATATGATAACTTTGAAATATATATGGTATGGTTCAGACTTTGTAATATACATAATTGCGTCCATATGAACTTTGGAATGTTAATAAACATGCTATATATCAAGCTTAGACTTTGCAATAATTCAAGAATTGCATATGAATTCTGGCGTCTGGCATATAATAATTCAGTTTGACCTTGGATACGGTCCACCAGAGGGGGCACATGGTGGCCCTTGGCTGCACCACGTGTCAGCCTCTTGTTGGGCTATACCCCGACCATATATATAAAAAAAATTCTCATTCAACCTCAGGAGAAAAACTTTAAAAAATTCACTTTCAAACCAAATTGACGAATCCTACAGTGACACTTGTCACATTTTCATTGGGAAAAACTGAAGAATATTCCAAAAATATACCTTTTATGCTCACTGGGCTACCATGTCATCAATCTGTCACTGTTCTGCAATTTTTTTAGCTATTTAGGAAAACGAATAACAGGCTCTATCTTCTTCATCCAAACTCCATTTTTAACAAAATGAATTGTGCTAGATTCTCAGCGACGATCTCTTCGTTTTCGTTCAGTTTCCAATAAATTCTGAGAACTTTAATTTTTGAGCTTTTACACTAAGCACCTGATCAACTGTGAACTTTTTATGTTTTATGTTGTGATCATGCCAAGCCTTCTGACGTTTTATTTGAACTGATTGATGGAAATATGTAATATTCCTAAATTAGCATACAACTAATGGGAATATTAAATTTTGATTTTTTCTCTTAGCTAGAGGAATAAGAGGGTATGTAGACCCATAAATCTCCTTAGTAGGAATAAAATACACTCTAGTGTGAATGGAGTTCATCTTAAAGTTGGATTGAAGACCCTTAAGTATGAAAAGGGGTTGGAGCATGTTGAATAGGTCAACTTTGACCAAATCAAACAACGTTGTTATGGAGGAGTGGCATTAATGGTGGGACAACACAGTTTTGAAGGGATATTGATTGCATGATGGTGGAAACCCTAATGAGTGGTGTTAGTTCTAGTCTTCGCAGCCTGTCACCAGAGATCAACATGAGCTCTTACTATGTCTGCTTTTGTTAGATGTTTTGCACATGATGTTCAACACAAAACATGTCACAAGTGTGTCCATCAGAAGAAGCTCGGAAAAATATTTCCAACGGTATATCACACTCCTGTAACCGGCTCCCGTATTAGAAGATATGATCGAAATGAATGAGTGATTCTTGGTTATGCATGTTTTGACGTCAATTGCTGCACACAATGACAAGTTTAGTACAAAATCAGTTTTTAAAATAATGGTAACGAATTTTTCAAAAGTGAAAGATTTTTTTTGTTCATCACATACCAAATAACAAAAATCTCCTTCAGTTTATGCATAGGTGCTACCATGTGGGAGATATACAGTGATATTTGGAGCCTACATTAAAACAAAGCAAATTTTTCATATTTTTTACTGTTTTAGTCATTTTAGTGCGGAGCCATTTTACACCGGATGGAAAGTAATTTTGAAAACCCCAAGGAGGTTTTTGTTAAACACAAGCCATATAACAAAAACCTCTTTCAGTTTATTCACAGGTGTCACGAATTGGGATATGTGGCTAGATCTCTACAGCTCATTTTCACAGATTTAAATTTTTAATGATTTTCTGTTTTAGAGATAATTTTGTGGAACAGATTTCGAGCAACTGGAAACGAATTTTCCAAATTTGAGAGATTTTTTTCTCCAAAATGACCTTATATACAAACACCTCTTTCAGTTTTGTAACAAGTGCTATGGTTTAGGAGATACGAGTTCATCTTCAACACCTATTTTCATAAATTCGGCCCAAGTTTAATGTAACTGATTCTATTTTTAAGAAAATGGTTGAGCTCAATTACCTTAGTACAAGGATGAGAAAATGTATATATTTTATGAATTTCATAGTGTAGGGGTTGGATTTTGGCAAAGGTTTGGACACTTGGGATTTCTTGACACTTCATTATACATTTCATCTCTGCATTTTTGGAAAAGGAATAGACCAGGGTTTGCAGCACTCTTTGGGATCCATGTGGCTCTGTGTTTTGATGGTGTTTTTCTCTATGTAATTGTAAGTTCACTGATGTTTATGTGTACCATTTTCCTTCTCATTTCTTCTTAAATTAAACAAATGAGTGATAAAGGTGGAATTCATTAGCTTGCTTTGCTCTGCCTTCAGTTTTGTTTAATTTTCCATGTTTTCATCTGTTTGAAGAGGATTCTTGAAAGCCTCTTGCCCTATTCATCTCCTCACTGGTCTAAGCTATCCATTCATTCAATCCAAAGCATCAAAAAAATTTCCTTCCTTGCCGCAATCAGAACTCTGTAAAAACTAGGCCTCATCCCCGAACCCAAAACTGCCTTTCCCTTTGTTTCCAACAAAACCCCCAAAATCAAAATCAAACTCCTTTAATTATATACCTAGCCTAAAATTAGCCTTTATTTCAAGTCATCTCAAGCCCCTTCGATTATTTTTGTTGAGATTGACCCGGAGAGAGCCCTCTCCTGTTCTAGTAGGGCTAGCTACCAGACTGAGCGTGGTTTGATTTTACCCTGAACTCTGCCTTCTTTCAGCCTAAGGTAGATTTAGGCAATAACATAGTGGCGACCATACTGGGGAAGAAATTTTTTTTGTTTTCTTTATAAACTACAGATGGAGCCTGAAGTTAGCCAGGTAGCCTTTGAAACGCTCTTGCTTTGCATTATCGAAAGTAGATGAATGCTGCTTCAGTCAATCTCCGGTCTAGTTTATGAATTGAACATATGGTTTCCTCAGTAAAATGTAATCAAGTTTAGATCTGATTGCTGATGGTGGATAGCAGTCAGACACATATGAAGGCTAAAACATTCACTTGGTGACTCCAACTCAATCCAGAGATTCCAATGCTCACTGATCCATTCATGCACTAAAATAAAATGGTAGGGTATGTGGCAAACCCTGCGCTTTGTGAAGTTTTAAAAGAAGTTAGAGATCAGTTAGTGGATATTGAAATTGATGAAGTATTTTTCATTACCGTGCTTCGATGTTTGAGATCTCCAAAGTTTCCTCCTAAAGCTAAAACTAGTTTCTTTGAGTTAGTTGTTGAAAAATTTGAGAAGGAGATTCAGTTTTTAAATGATCAGATCCAATCATATGAATTTCGAGATCCCAAAAAGTTTTTGGAAACTCTCCCTCCTTCAAAACAAGAAACAATAGAGCTACTCGTGGATATTTGCATTGATAGTTTGCAGCTGGAAGCATGTATTGAGGATTTGGGGCAGCAAATAGAGTCTGGTTTTTTCAATCCTATTGCAATGTACATGGAAAATTTTTTCAGTTTGAATGATATATCAAATTATATTTTACATAGCAGACTCCTTTTGTGCAAGTATGGCTGTTAGCATTTCCAGTTGTGTCCTGGTTCAAGAACTTCCAAGCAGCATCCTTGTTACAGTTACTTGATTGGTTGGTTTGGCATTACAAAATTACTTGATCTATCAATTTTTCTGCAAATTAGGGTAGGTTTGTGCATAAATAAGCTGCCCAATGCAGCATTTCAGCTTTTGGTATTGGTTTATGTACATATTGCAGTATGTATATGTTTTGGATTGGTATGAGTTGTTTTGGGTTTGCATTTTTTGACTCCATTACCCAATGGTGAAGGCACTTGTCTTCTCTCCCAAAGATCTACTGTTCTTGGCACCTCCAAGGAGCTACCATCCCCATTGGAGCCAATGTTAGTTCCAGTCTTCGCAGCTTGTCACCGAGATCAACATGAGCTCTTACTATGTCAAGTTTTGTTAGATGTTTTGCACATGATTTTCAGCACAAAACATGTCACAACTGTGTCCATCAGAAGAAGCTCGGAAAAATATTTCCAACGGTATATCACACTCCTGTAACCGGCTCCCGGATTAGAAGATATGATTGAAATGAATGAGTGATTCTTGGTTATGCATGTTTTGAGGTCAGTTGCTACACACAATGACAAGTTTAGTACAAAATCAGTTTGTGAAATAATGGTAAGGAATTTTTCAAAAGTGAAAGAGGTTTTTGTTCATCACATAACAAATAACAAAAACCTCCTTCATTTTATGCACAGGTGTTACTATGTGGGAGATATATAGTGATATTTTGAGCCTACATTAAAACAAAGCAAATTTTTCATATTTTTTACTGTTTTAGTCATTTTAGTGCGGAGCCATTTTACAACAGATGGAAAGTAGTTTTTTAAAACCCAAGGAGGTTTTTGTTAACCACAAGCCATATAACAAAAAAATATTTCATTTTATTCACAGGTGTCACGAATTGGGATATGTGGCTAGATATCTACAGCTCATTTTCACAGATTTGAATTTTTAATGATTTTCTGTTTTAGAGATGATTTTGTGGAACCGATTACGAGAAACTGGAAATGAGTTTTCCAAATTTGAGAGATTTTTTTCTCCAAAATTACCTTATCTACAAAAACCTCTTTTAGTTTTGTAATAGGTGCTATGGTTTAGGAGATACGAGTTCATCTTCAACACCTATTTTCAGAAATTCGGCCCAAGTTTAATGTAACTGATTCTATTTTTAAGAAAATGGTTGAGCTCAATTCCCTTAGTACAAGGATGAGAAAATATATATATTTTATTACTTTCATAGTGTAGGGGTTGGATTTTGGCAGAGGGTTGGACACTTTGGATTGCTTGACACTTCATTGTACATTTCATCTCTGCATTTTTGGCAAAGGAATAGACCAGGGTTTGCAGCACTCTTTGGGATCCATGTGGCTCTGTGTTTTGATGGTATTTTTCTCTATGTAATTGTAAGTTCACTGATGTTTATTTGTACCATTTTCTTTCTTCTTTCTTCTTAAATTAAAAAAATGAGTGATAAAGGTGGAATTCATTAGCTTGCTTTTCTCTGCCTTTGGTTTTGTTTAATTTTCCATGTTTTCATCTGTTTAAAGAGGATTATTGAAAGCCTCTTTCCATATTCAGCTCCTCAATGGTCTAAGCTATCCATTCATTCAATCCAAAGCATCAAAACAATTTCATTCCTTTCCCCAATCAGAACTCTGCAAAAACTAGGCCTCATCCCCGAACCCAAAACTGCCATTCCCTTTGTTTCCAACAAAACCCCCAAAATCAAAATCAAACTACTTTAATTATATACCTAGCCTAAAATTAGCTTTTATTTCAAGTCATCTCAAGCCCCTTCGATTATTTTTGTTGAGATTGACCCGGAGAGAGCCCTCTCCTGTTCTAGTAGGGCTAGCTACCAGACTGAGCGTGGTTTGATGTTACCCTAAACTTTGCCTTCTTTCAGCTTAAGGTAGATTTAGGCAATAAAAAGTGGGACCCAAGGTGATAAGTCTCACATTTTTTATAAAGGAAGAGGATGGAAGCCATAAGGGGGATGACTATTATTTTTATATGTCTGTTTAGACTTCTGCTCTCTTCAGTTGTTTAGCTAATATTTCTTGTGTTGTTTAGCACAGGGTGTTCTCGGTCGGGAATCCCACCTCTTTACTTGAGAGGCCTATTGGGAGAGTATTAATATATCATTTCCACACATCCAAAATTTTGGAAAAGCTTCAGTCTTCAGCTACAACGCATTTTTTGTTCATATTTGTGTTGTGTTGTAGGGTGTTGCAGTGGAGGGTTGAGAAACTAACCTTTTGAACTAGTTTTGCAGTGGAGGAAGGATTCCTTCCATTGGAAGATCAACGAAGGAGGTTCCTGAGAATATTTTAGATCTTTGGAATTAGGCCAAGGTATTGCATCCAGTGACAATGCAGTTTAAGCTGGAAATTGCATTATTTTGGAGGGAAGTTTCAAAGGAGGATCTATTGGCTCTTTTAGAGTGTTTTCTTGAAGGTGGAGGGTTCAACCTTTCATTGGAGGTTACCTTTGGAGGATATCTACATAAGATCCATATTATTTCAGCCTTGAATTTTAGGGGATCCATTTGTAGAGATTCTTTAGCCCTAGGGCTGTAGATCCCCATTTGTATTTGGGTGTTTTTCCGGAAACCCTTCCCGAGTTCTCTTGGAAAGGTGTCTAGGAGGCTTGATATTCACTCCTAGCATTATTTGAGCTATGTAATAGCAGATCTACATTGATCCATATTTATGCAGTATTTTATGCCCTAAAACTACGTTGTCATAGCTCAGGGCATTTGTATGACAACTATTTCTCATGTATTGACATATTTGCTTGTGGAGGCTTGTTTTGTATTGCTTGAGTGACTAGATCCTCAAGATATTGTTCCTATTATTTGCTGATATGTTTAATAAGATGGCTTTAAATTTGAATCATATCATGGTGTGTTGATTTATTCACTATTCTTTCCATTATTGTGTTCATATATTTCTACTTCCCCATTTGGGAATATTACAGTGGTATCAGAGCATAATCTTGGCTTAGCCTGTGGATCTTAGCCATTATGCTATTAGGAGAATAAGAAGAAGGATAAAGAGATCAGAATGGTGGAAAGAATAAGTTTAATCTCATCTCTTTTCAGATCTAAGAAGGACCTCACTAAGGAGGTCAAGCAAAGGAAAATGGAGAAAAGGAGTGAAACCACACTAGGGTTTCAAGATGAGGAAGGTCCATGCACTTCCTATCAGCAAAAAGAAGAACTAGTATTGCATAGAGCTCCAAAGAAACATGTTATACCCTTTTCTTTTGAAGAAGAATACAACAAGCATGGAGATGAAGGACACTTAGATCATGGGATTCTAAGTGAGTATCTTGCATAATTTAAGTCTCAACCCAGAGCTTTCAAGGAGAATCTAACTCTCCCGCAGTTCATTCAAATCAAAGAATAAAGGAGACCCTGCAGCAATAGAAGAATCAAGGGCAATATATTTTTGTTGTCTACCTTTGATGGGTCACCCTCATGCACAGCAAGAGCTTTGAAAATGAGGTTGGATGCATTTTTCCTGCTACATCCAGTAGTAGAGGAAGAAGTTATTGATATTGTAGCGCTGCACCTTGAGGGTGAAGCAAACATTTGGTGGTTCAACCATTTGAGTCATGCAAGAGTGACTACATATGCAGATTTTACTAAAAGGTTGATCAAGAAGTTTGACAAGAAGAAATCATAGGAGAACAGGCCTTCACCACCACTTGCTACAGGAGCACTTGCATCAGGAGAAAGAACGCTTTCACCTTTGTAGAGTGGTCTTCATCTCTTGACAGTTAGAGCCCCATGCACTATGTTGGAGATGCATGAGGAGGAGGAGACTTGTACCAGCACTGATGCAGCCATAGAAGAGAAGCCATCATCATCGGTAGCTGGGGAAGCCAACACACCAGAAGGAGGAACCCTTGTAGCAGTACAAGATGTTCCCAAGATTTACCAAGGTATGCACATGTTTCCACTTTCTATTATTTCAGCACATCATATGGAGGATTGTGGGAATGTACTTCTGCATGACCTAGGGTCAAAGTACATTGCTGATTTGGAGCGGTAGACTATAACTGCATTGAGCAGCCTTTCTTTGTTCAAAGAGGAGATATACAGTCATCCTATTTATCATTGTTGAGTTGCACACAATTATTGGGGTTGGAGTGTAGATTCTTGGAGGATGTGATGAGTATTTGCTTGAACCATGCAATGCAGAACTATGTGTTCAACACTGAGCATGATCTTGAGACAAAAGATGCACTATTATGGAGATCAACAGCGCTGTCATTGAGTAGCAATGATGAGTTGGGGGCCTTACAATTATTGGAGCATTCCAATGACCTTTCTACATGTATAGGAGAGAATAGGTAGATGGTTGATGAGAGACATATTATCTTTCATTGTTATGATGGATCTTTCCTAATGAGAACTTCATTGCTCAATGAGAATATTTTACTTTCAGTATATGTGGATCCTTATGGGATCAACTTGGTCATTGAGGAGTGGTCTTAATTTGGATATTTCTAGGAGATTGCATTTCAACATCCCATGAAATGCAAAGATAGGAATATAATTTGGGAGGATGATATTATCCATTGGAGACATACCAATTTTGAGCATGATGTTAGTCACTCACCATTGGTTGGATGGGTGATGTTGATGGGAAAGAGGCTTGAAAGCCACTTGCAGATCTATGACACAGGGCAGCAGGAGGCAAGGTTGTGTTGGTTACTCTTGAAAGAGTTTGGTCATCATATGACACATCCTATTTCAAATAGTAGGTTGATGGATGGACCTTGGCATGACACTTGCATCATATTGTAGCAAGGAGTTTGGATGTGTTGGGGTGATGTGATATATTTCATGTCAACCATCATGTTGTTGCTCCATAGTTTATATGGTGATGGTGTGGGGAGGCAACAAGGGTTGTTGTTGCTTTAGATGTTTTTGGAAGAGTATGGACTGATTTTATTCCATACTTTGCAAAATATTGCAGGAGTAGGTGATGGCACTATCATGGTGCAAAGGGGCTACTCCTTAGCCTGGGAGGATCAGGAGGTAATTCCACTTTGGAATGAATATCCCATATATGGTATCAGTATGGTAGATGATTTTGACATTTGGCATGTCAAATAATGGAGCTATGAGATGTCAGGAGCCTTATTGCAAAGGCCAACAACGCTGTCACTTGGGAGCTTGGATTTATTGATGGAGTGTTTCCAAGATCACTTCACATATGATGCACTTGGTGAACAAGGAGGAGATGAGAGAGATGGAGTAGTGGGTGGATACATCTATTACCATGATATGATCTTCTTGACTTGGATTTCCAAGCATAAAAAGAAAGATCTTCATGCAGTACATAGCTCATTCCTCTTCATGGAAGTATGGAATACCTCTATGGGGGGATTATTCCTGGATCTTATTATCATATTTCTCTCAATACATGGTAAGAATTATGTTTTTTCATTTATTGATTATCTAACATAGTATTTGCATTCTCTTACCATCTTTGTACAATGCATTACTCCACAAGGGGTCAAGCCTCTATTTGGGCTTCATGGTCATTATGAGACCAACATATATGATGGTGATAGCCATTTATTGTATGGATTCGGGAAAATTTTGTACTATTTCCTATATGCTCAGTTGATATCCAATTCCATTTACTATTTACTAGTAGATAAGATGACATTCACAACTAGAAAATTGTTTGAAGACAACTTGCCACATCATATTCTGAAACTACAGTTGATAAAACTGCACTGTGATAACATGGGAGACTTTTAGTACCTTCCAGCACTATGAAAAACCTTCAGTACCTCTCTCATTTTGATTCTGTATGATGATAATGTCATATTCATTTTATATGGGATGATATGGGAAAAAACCAAAGAGTGGGTCTTTGAGGATCCAATTTCCATTTTGCTTCATGAAGGGACCATTATTGCAGCCCAAATTCAGCAGCAGCTCTACACTTATCATAAGTGGAGAGAGACACAGTGTGGGATGTACAATTTGATCCATCATGTTCAACTATACAACCCACCTTCTTTGCAGGAGCCTAAGGTGGAGGAGATGTTTCATAAGTTGCCATGTTGGAGGGTGACTCAATTTTTGTGGATGATAGCTTGTGAATGGAGGCTTCATATGGGAATTATAGTTCCCAATATATTTTAGATCCCATGCCTCAAGAAGGCCTCTAAACCACACATATTTTCTTGCATGGATATCTCACTTGTTCATGATGAGAGCCATTTGGAATTTTCACTAAAGGCATACTTATATACTTGGGAGGAGCAACTTGGAGACTTATTGATGAGACAACATATTGTTCATTGGAGGAGCTTATCACATGGGTATGCTACAAGAGGAACATGAGAGGCTCTTCAGTTCTAACCTTACAGTTGCTTGAGGAAAAGAAAAATTTAGGAGGGGAGGACTTTAATATTCTTAAATTATCAAACAGCTAATGGGAATATTAAATTTTGATTTTTTCTCTTGGCTAGAGGAATAAGAGGGTATGGAGACCCATAAATCTCATTAGTAGGAATAAAATACACTCCTAGTGTGAATGGAGGTCATCTAAAAGCTGGATTGAATAACCTTAAGTATGAAAAGGGGCTGGAGCATGTTGAATAGGTAAACTTTGACGAAATCAAACAACGCTGTTATGGAGGAGTGGCATTAATGGTGGGAAAACACAGTTTTGGAGGGAGATTGATTACATGATTGTGGAAACCCTAATGAGTGGGACCCAAGGTGAGAAGGCTCACATTTTTTATAAAGGAAGATGATGGCAGCCATGGGGGGGTATGATTATTAGTTTTATATGTCTATTTAGACTTGTGCTCTCTTTAGTTGTTTAGCTAAGATTGCTTGTGCTATTTAGCACAGGGTGTTACCGGTCGGGAATCCCACCTCTTTCCTTGAGATGCCTTTTGGGAGAGTATTGATCTATCATTTCCATACATCCAAAAAAATTTCCAAGCTTCAGTCTTCAACTACAGTGTAGTTTTTGTTCAAATTTGTGTTGTGTTGCAGGGTGTTGCAGTGGAGGATTGAGAAACTCACTTTCTGAGCTAGTTTTGCAGTGGAGGAAGGATTACTTCCATTGGAAGATTAGAGAAGGAGGTTCTTGAGCATATTTCAGATATTTTGCATGAGACCAAGCTATCACATCCAGTGAAAACACAGTTTAAGTTGGAAATTTTGTTATTTTTGGAGGGCAGTTTCAAAGGAGGATTTATTGGCTCTTTTAGAGTGTTTTCTTGGAGGTGAAGGGTTCAACCTTTCATTGGAGGTTACCTTTGGAGGATATCTACATCAGATCCATATTATTTCAGCCTTCTATTTCAGGGGCTCCAGTTGCAGAGATTCTTCAGCCCTAGGGCTTTAGATCCCCATTTATATTTGGGTGTATTTCCGGAAACCCTTCCCGGGTTCTCTTGGAAAGGTGTCTAAGAGGCTAGATCTTCACTCCTAGCATTATTTGAGATATTTAATAGAAAATATACATTTATCCATCATTATGCAGTAGTTTATGCCCTAAAACTACACTTTCATAGCTCAGGTCATTTGTATGGCAACTATTTCTCATGTATTGATATATTTGCTTGTGGAGGCTTGTTTTGTACTGGTTGAGTGACTAGATCCTCAAGATCTTGTGCCTATTATTTTCTGATATGTTTAATAATATGGTTGTACATTTGTATCATATCATGGTGTATTGATTTAATCAATTTTATTTCCATTATTGTGTTCATATATTGTTGCTTCCCCATTTGGGAATATTACAAAATATGCCAGGAATCTGGCCTCTTCTATTTCCCATAGCTTGTGTAGTCGCTCCACCACTGGTTTATCTTTAGAAATCTGTGTTTCTTTTACTATTAACATGCTTGGGTCTATGAATTCAGCTGGTACCACGGCATCTCTTCTGTAGACTAGCTGGAATGGCGTCTTCTTGTGCAATCTTTTGAATGTGGTTCAGTAAGCCCATAGCATGGCCGAAATTATCTCATCCCACTCATCCCAATTGGAAGAACATACCTTTGTCAATACTTTATCCAAAATCTTATTGAATGCCTCAACCGTCCCATTTTATTTTGGGTGGTATGGGCTGCTTTTGTGATGTTGAATCATAAAATTCTGGAGTAGAGATGTGACTATTTCATTATTGAAATGGGTCCCCTGGTCACTCATCAAACTCCTTGGGCAACCAAATATGGTGATGATATTCTCAAAAATGAACTTTGTTGCACTGTTGGATGTGAAATCCTTTACGGGTGCAGCCTCAACCCATTTGGTTAAATACTTTGTTGCCATTATGATGTACCTTTCTTGGGAGTGGTGTGCAATTTTATTTATGGGCCCAATGAAATCAATCACCCATTTTTCAAATGCATTTATTTCCCTGACTAGCTGCAATGGTAACTCGTCCCTCAGAGATGTTTTTCCAACTCACTTAAAAACCTCACATTGTTCACATAGTCTTTTGCATCTCCATATACGGTGGGCCACCATAAACCTTACTGTAGAATCTTTCTTGCAGTGCCCTTTGCGCCGACATGTCCTCCCGCACACTCGGTATGTCCTTCCTATTGAATTGGCTCTCTTTCATGGTCTAGTATGCATCTTCTCAATATTTGGTCTAGCCCCAAATTATAGAGTTGGCCTACAATTAACTGATAATCTGCAACTCTTAATACCAAGTGCTTTTGTTAGGTTGTTGTGTAGTTCTTTGGGAATTTCCCTATATCAAAAAATGTTGCAATATCCTCTAAGTAGTCTGGAATGACCTCAATTTGGAATAGGTCTGCGTCTAGTAGTTTATCAGCTACAATCCCTCCACCATCCCCTGATTCAAGCCTTGACAAGTGATCGAGTCCTACATTTAGCCTTCCTGGTTTAACGATCAATTCAAATGTGATCCTCCCTTCTAGTACAAGTTTGTTCGCCAGATACTTTAGTGAAAAATGATCTGTAAAGAATTTGAATGGTGCCCCCATAAAGTATTGGAGAAACTTTTTCAATGATTATACCATCGCAAGTGCCTCTGTTTCTATGGTAGTGTAGTTCCTTTCCGTAGTGGATAGTTTTCTGAAGGTGAAGTATATTGGATGCTCTAAATTTGTTTCACCTGGTTGGCCCAAAAACGAAACTAGCATAATGTCTAAGGCATAAATATGCCCATGGAAATATTTATCCCAGTTCAGATATACCATGATTGGTATACTTGCCAATTTTTCCTTCAGTATGTTCAATGCCTCGTAGCATTCTTCAGTCCAGAGGAATTGTTCTATTTTCTTCAATAAATTTTCCATTGGAGCTGTAATAAGAGTAGTTGTGGATGAATATCCTCTAGTAGCCAGTGTGTCCCAATTTGGATCTTAATTTCTTGAAATTCCCTGACGGATCCATGTTGAAGAGAAACAAAACTTTAGCGCGGTCCACACATACCCCATATTTGCATACAATATGGCCAAGTATCGTCTCGAAGGGAACAACAAAGATGCATTTCTTTACATTGAAAGATATGTGCAGTTGTTTACACCGGACGAACACTATTCAAAGTAGGTTTGCATGCTTTTTTCCTGTTGTAACTGCCCTCGAACCTCCCCTTCAAATGAAGGCCCCAAAAATTACAAAACTAATAAACAAATATTAAATATAGTTTTTTTTTATAACCAAAAATATTTGGAAACACAAAATAAAAAATGGAAGATAAGACTATTGAAACTATGGGCAGAGTAGGCGAATAATTTTTGGGGTGAAACTGATCCAAACGATTCCACATTGTATTTCCATTTTGAATGAACTTCATAATATGAAATGTTATCACTCAGAAAAAGTGAAACATCATTTTACATAGTCTTAGAAGTTCATTTTTCAAAGGTATGGTCATAGAGTTCATTAGGAAAATTTAAATTTTTTCATATTAGCCTATCCTAAGGTCCAAACCCACCCCCATTCAAGTCATATAATGTCCCATCAATCATCATTTACCGACATATTTCATTTCCCAAGATTTTGAATTCGAAAATGTCACTCTAGAAAAATTTTCTTGTTTTCGTAGCGAATTACACAGTAAAAAGGAAGTCTTTGCTACAAAACTGCAAATACTTTCATAGCGAAACTACCAGGAAATGAACTAACTATGCTACGAAAAGATATTTTTCTATTTGTCTTTTCAAGTTTGGTGCAAGGTGTCAGTCAACGACTAGAAGTGTTAGGGTGGATGTCATTCGAGTAAGTTAGGGTTAAATCAAGGTACAAAGATCACGACTGAGGTCATTATTACTGTTTTCAGCATGTATGAGTCATGATTAAGCCATGAGTTGTCATCGAAACTTTAAAACGTTACCCAATTAAGTCTTTTGTCATTATTTGCTTCATCTTTGCATGCTATTGAGGTATGGAGAGCTATTTCACCAAGCCAAGCTGGTTGGTTGCATTTTCAAAAGTTGCAGGTGTTACTAATCAAGTGAGGTAGAGAAGGTATAAAATCACCATGGCTGCAAAGAGGAAGATCGACAAAGGTGGCCATAACCTTAGATATGAGCCATTAGGCATGAATTTTTTGAATGAAGACCCAACTACCTTAGAATTTTTCTGAAGAATAGGGTGTTTGCAGTTCTGTCAAAGATTGCAAGGGTGCCATGTGTAGGTTTCTAAGGAGTTTTCTATTAGTTTCAAAGGGACAGCTTCAAAGGTGGGAATGTTGAACCTCACAATAACACCAGAGACCATTGCAGCAACAACAAGAATCCCTAGAGGAGGAGAGCAGTGGTTCAAAGGCCTCAAGTTCACCATGCAAGACTGTAAAGAATTTATCAAGCCAGAGCATAGTGAGATTGATCTCACAAATTCCATCCCAAGGAGCTATATGAAAGACAAATTCTCAAAGCTGCTGCCAATTATTCAGAAGCACTTCACCTGTGAAGGGAGATATCACATGGTATATTCCTACCACCTTAGGCTTCTGTTGAATTTTATGGGTAAGAGGTCTCTTGATTTACCTTTTTAATTGTACATAAGATTAGCTAAAATTTCAGAAAAATTTTTAAGCTAAATCTGAAGGAAATGAAACCTCACTTTTTCATCATGGTTTGATCGAGTTGATGGTATTAGAAGAGCTAAAGAGATTAGGTATAGATTGGTCATATTTTTTTTTCATTAGTGGTTTTGAAATAGATGATATCACTCCTAAAATAACTCCCAAACCTAGAGATATCCCATCACCTTCACTGGCGGAGCAACTTGGGCCAATGATCATCGAGACATAGCCATTGCAGAAGGCTGACACACCCAAAGTTACACCTGCAAAACAAAAGCCAACAATGAGAAAACATGGCAGCAAGAGGGTTACAAGAAGCTTGTAGAAATTATACAAGATGCATGTATATTACTAGACTCCCCTAATCTAACAAATTAACATATGTTAAATACAGAATCCTTCCACTTAATTCTTTGCAAAAATTAAATCGCCAATTGCAAAACACATATGAAGCAAAATCAATCGCACATAAACACATTTGTTTAATGGGAAAGCTTAAAGCTAAAAAACCCAACTATCATATATTATGTGTACCAATGGATCATGAACTAATCTCATACAAAGCTTAGTACATCAAGCTCTCAGTACAATCAATATTCATTACACATTGTCATGCATAAATTTGAATATCTATGCACCAATTTATTGCCTCTTGATAGCCTGCCTCCACTGCGCAATCCCTGCTGAAGAAGACCCCTGAATGAATGCAAGTAGTTAACTGCTGTATTTTTTCAGTTGCAAGTGAGTCTCTAGTTATGAATTAATTAAATAATAAATTCACTAAAATCTCACTAGTGTATCTTCAGTTAGAACTAGATACAACTAGCACAACTGAGTTTAACTCACTTAACTGAGTTAAACTAAATAACAACTCCCATAACTACTCTTCCAACTCTGTCACAACTCTATCGCTTCAGTTATAACTGATTCTTCCACGCATCAGTCACCAACCACCCTAGGAATTGCGTAATTCCTCCAGCCCACTAATTTTCCAAATCTGTTCACTAAAATAAAGTGCTCCAAGAGAATAAGTTGATATTTATTGTCGTATTATTATTAAGGGCTAATAATAATTGACATGCATCTATTTTCAGATTAGCGATCTCTAAATAGACTTCGCCCAATATTCTAAAAATAGAATTTCATATTTTTTTCCAACTTGATAAACCATCTACAAATAGCAGCCTACAACTTATAGAATATGCTCACCATGTCTAAAAATAGACACACACCTAAAAATAGCCTGCAGGCCCTGCTTAGTGAAGGTGCTTAATTTTCGCTAAGATGATCATCTTGTTGAATCTCAACAAAGCCAAATAGTGGCTAAAGGTAACTTAGAGGACATTTTTCATGCTATTGATATTGAAGAAACTCCCATAGTTCAAGCTGAAGACATAGATGAGGGAGGAAGGAAGCTCAAGAAAGCCAAAACAACCAAAAAGTTAGAATTTGCAGGTGAAGATGCAGGATTCATGTTTCAATATAGAAAAGAAATGACAAGACATGCTAGAAAAGTCTTGTAAAGCACCAAAGAGGCTCAGAAGGTTAGTGAAACTATTAAGCCACCACCAAGCATCAATGACCTCTCATCACTTGCAAAATAAGATTTGGTCATCAAGCAAAAGAAGGGCAAAGAGAAAATCATTGAAAAAACAAATATTGAAGTCTTTAAGGAGAAGTTGAAGCTGGAAAATGATGAAATGCTAGTCTTAAAGAGAGAGGCAAGGAAGCACAAAGTTTAGAAGATACAGTTTGGAAAAATGAAAGAGATCTGGGAGGATCAAGTCACAAGTGTCTCTAAGACCTTGCACAAGACAGAAAAACTGATCAAATGGACAAAGCGATTGAGAGGAGAGGTGAAACATATCAGGAAAATGAGCCTAAAATTACAATCTAATAACATGACACTAAAATACCAAGTAAAATAACTACAAGAACAACTGGAATTGATTCATGAAGAGCTGGAAAAGAAAGGCTTAAAGATGACTGTGGTTGAGGAGCCCGTTTCTCAACTGATCATTAATGAAGAGGAAACGCCACAGGGGTCTTAAGTTGAGTTTGAATGTGTTTTATAAGGTTCATGGCATGCTGAAGATCAATTTTTTACAACTAGAGGTCACTTTTTGGAGACAATGTTGAAATCTGGAAATTCTGCACTTTTTCACAGTTTCGTAGCATTTCCTAGGCTTAAAGCCAAGAAAACGCTACGAAAATTTCTGTAGCAGCCTTTTTGCCTCTAAATTTAATTTTTGCAGTTTTCAAGGAGGGAGAATGATGGTGATGATGTTTCATGACTAGGGTGACACCATGAAACAACAAAAGAGCAGAGTTTTTGGGTGCAGAAGCTTCTTTTTCAACGCTACGAAAGCTCACTACGAAACTTTCCTGTTTTGTAGTGAGCTACTTTTGAACGTTTTGAAGCATCCTAATGGCAGTTTTGGATAGATGGACTCCTCCAACATTCCAAGGGACCTTAATATCAAATATTTATGACTTGAAGGAAGTGATGTGGAGACAGATCATCAGCTAAAGCTCTCAGCTGAAAAATAGGGTTTTGTTCCATATGTCTAGGAAGGTTTTTAATATGTAAAGGTGGTAATGAACCTATCATCTATTATTTCAGAATGTGATGCTTATTTGTAACTAACATTTAACTATTTCAAATATAAGGTAGACTAATTTAATAAATAGGAGTTTGAGTCCTATTACGAAATGTCTTCTTTAGGGTGTAGCTGTCATTTTCTTGTTAAAGGATATGTTTTTTAGTTATGTGATGTGTCAGAGGAAGAATAAAATGAATCTAGCCATCAAGCAGATCATCCTTGCTATAAGAATGTCTATTTAAAGAAAAAGCAATGAAGTTGTCAAGTGTTGGAGATTTTTTGCACCAAACTGTTGCTTTATTTATTTTGACTTATATCAGTAATATAGAGTGATTTTCTTCTTGACAGATCTGAGATTCTCATGGGGTTTTTAATGTCTTATTGATCTAAATCTTATGTTTTAACACTTGCAGTAGATTTCATTGCTATTACTTAGAATTCATAACTCTATGCTCTGACTTCCTTTAGTAATGAAATGACTGTGTTTTCCTATGTTTTATGGGTGAATTTCCTTTGTTAAAGACCCTTATCTGCCTCAAATTCCATGTCAAGAAGCCTTGCCACTGAAAATACTGATTTTTGACTCCATAAGCCCAATGGTAGCAAGATTTCATTCTTTTCAACCTACATACATAAAAAACAAGTTAATTTTCAAATAATCCATATAGTACTATCATAATCAAATATCATCAACCCCTTTGAGAGAGCCCTCTCAGACTGAAAAGGATAAGCTTCAATCAAAAGCTGGTTTGAAACAACTACATAGAGTTGTCTGGTCAACAACCAATTAAGTGCAATTTTGTGATAACATGAAATATTAGACTCAGTGGATTGCAATGGATGTTGATTTTGAAGTCAAAGGATTATTTTTCTATAGGTGAAAGTTGTTGTAAAATTTTGGAGGCAATTTTCTTAGTCAATAGATAGTAACCATGCAGTTTAACCAAGAACCAAGAAATAAATTTGAGGTCCGCCTTTCCCATTTGCCCAATTTGTTTATAAGGATGTAGCCTATGTTGTTTCAAATTAGCGATGAATTCCTATGCCTTATTGGATTCATCTGTTAATGGGGCATTGGGCATATCAAATTCTATGACTACTTGAGTGGATGAATAAATAAGTGAAGTGTAGGATTGTTTTGCATTCTTCGCCATATCTTTGGATATATGTAAATTCTTCTTCCATATTTTTAAGGAAACTTTTCCTTTTGTCTTATAAACATTAGAGATCCGAGGTAGGCCACGTGGAAGAGTATTGGCCATATATTGCTAAGAAACTAATTGGGGGAGTATCCCTTTATCTTGATTGATTTTTCTAGTCTTATATACAATATCATCTAAGAATTTGTCAACCAAGCTCTATTATTCCTGAGCTAAACTTATATTCTTACAAAACTGCTCCTATTCTTGCAAAATATTCTTTTTTATTTTCTCGATACTAATCATATTATCACTCAACTTACTGAATTGAAGCTATAACGTTTTTATTTGTGAATATTTTCTTTGTTTTTAAGTAATGAAATCTTGTTGCACCTTGGCAAGTTTATCCTCAATTGTCATTCAAATTATTTCATCTACTGAGCATGCTACTATTGGACTTCAGAGTCTTTAAATTTCAATTGTTCATTCAACTGATCATCATTTAGTTTCTTCTCTATTGTAATATATTTTCATTACTTTTCATAATAATTTTCCTTAAATTATTAATCAACCAGATACTTTTTGTGGTAAAAGCTCCCATAGAATCAACTATTTCTCCTAAAAAATTTCATCATCACGTTTAGAACCATCCCATGTTAATTTTTACTATGTTTTATGTCCCCCCCACTTTATTATATATATATATATATATATATATATATATATATATATATATATATCATTAAGTGGGGACATAAACATATAAAAATATATATATATATATATATATATATATATATATATATATATATATATATATATATATATATATATATATATATATATATATATATATATATATATATATATATATATATATATATATATATATATATATATTGGTTTTTTGTTTAATAATTTCCCTCTTTTTAGGGTTGAAAAAGTAATCAGCGGGAGGAGTTTCCTCCATCTTCATATGTGACAAATATTCTACCATAATCGTGTCTTAGATATGTCCTCAAGAATAAAATCCTATGGAGTTTTGGATAGAACTCTCGAGGTAATGACACTGGTTCCTTCTGATGTTCTTGTGCTTCTGGTAGGGGAGACAAATTTATAACATGTTTGTTGTAGAGGTAAGATTGTGTTGGGGAAAGTGATAGAAGAACTAAGAGGCACACATTATTTTTCTTGAGGATGATGTTCCTTGAGTTTTTTTTTCATGTTTTTTCTCAAAATGAGCTCACACTTCCTGTAGCATTTTCTCCTCATCTTCTATCACTTCATTTGTAATAACATATACGATTTAACCAAATACTACTTGTTGATCTTGAGAAAATTTATGTGCCACTTTATGTTGAGTAGTGCTTTTCTAAGGGAATTTTGGTGTTTTGTTGGCTTCAAGTACTGTGGGCCTTGAGGTTTCTTGAATATTTTAGAAATATGATGAAATATCAATTTTTGTTTCTATTTTCTCCAAGTTACCTAATTGGAGGATGGAAGGAAGGAATTTTCTTAGAGCCTTCTAAAAACCTAAGAAATATACAAGTGACTCCTTTGGGAGTTGTTTAATTCTTTGTAAAACCTATGAATAAGAATCTCCTCTCTTAAACATATCATCATCATATGATTCCTCATGAACATACCTTTTGATTAAAACCTATCACATAATTCTTAAACAAAATTTTCAAAGGATCATGCCCTTTTAATTATACATAAGCTAATTTGATGAAACAAAGGGCTCTATGTTCTTTTTTGGTATAATTGAATTTTGTTATAACACATGGGTCCAATTGGAGGGGTAAGGAAAACCAAATTTTCTTAGAAGAAGAATGTTGGTCTTTAGCTAGACATGCTTCTATAGTTTGATAAACCACCTCTACATAAATGAGCCTATCAATAGCATACAGAGGTAAAGCATGAAGACGAGGGGGTGGGGGGGACCATAAATTCTTAAATAAGAGAATGTTTCATCAAAATACCAATCATCTACTTGACCTATATCCTATTTTTATTCTTAAGTAATTATGGGTGGTTGGATATTATAAATTTTTTTATACAGGGGAATTATCACAAAATTGAAGACATGGTAAAAGTTTTCCTTGGATTTGTTTTCACAAAAAGTAGAATGATAAATATGTATGATTTTGGCTACATTTGGAGTCTAATTCCAACCCCTTTTTGAGAAAGTAGTGGAAAAGCAGATTCAGTCCATGATGTGTGATGACATATAGAATGGAGGTCATCTAAATCAGAATTAGATCTTTTAAAGGCCTAAATGTGCCTATAAATTTTATTTGAAAAGATGTTGGCCTAGTTGAAAACATAACCACTAAGGGTTTTGTGAACAATGAGAACCCAGTCTAGTTTGAAATGTCAGGGTTCTTTCTCTCTAAACAATTTGCATTACATGGTGCTAACATATGTAGGCATTAGATTGCAAGGAGCCTTGGGATATTATTTGGAGATTTATTCTCAAATTATTTTCATTGTATATCCATTCTTTAATTAGTTGAGATAATAACAATCATATTGGCCACATTCTTCTACATATAATTTCTCAAGAAAAATATTGTCGTAATTTTTTTTGGGTTGAGGCATTTTATACATTAATTGTAACTCATTTAGCCTAAAAGACTAGGTGGTGACTCCTTCTTGATTTCATATAGTTAGGGTGGGGAAGTCCACATGGTCCAATCCCCATTTGACCATATCGGTGTAAGAAACTAACTTCAATTGCACTATAATTTTATGTAGGAAGGATTAGGTAATAATGTGGAGAATGTCTTCGACTCCACTTACCTCATCCTAACTCTTCCTAGACTCCGACTTAATTTATTCTTTGAAAAATTTGTAAGTTTCAAACCAAGAATTGCTTCCTACTTCCTCTTTGTACATTGTAATAAAGAAAAGTCAATTGTTTATATTTTTTACATATAAATCTTGCATTTTCCATGGTTGAGTGGGATGTTGAATGGGATTCTATGACTTCCTTTCCCTTTTCCCCATCATATAAGAACATTATATGCAAGAGTACTATTTATTGTGCCTGCAAATGAAAATGAAATTAGAAACTTATCATTCGAACAGACTAGGACATCATTGGGAACCATAGTGCATTCATGAATTTAATGAAGACTATTAATTAGAGATAAATTACACTAGGAATTTGAATCTTGCAGTAAGGTAATTAGAATTATGAAACAATTAAAACATGAAATTACTATTAAAAGACCATGAAAATATAGGGGAGGGTAGATTGGTAATATTATATTAAAACATTTATTAACATGTATTTTATTTTGATTAACAATGATTAATTATAATTATCGTCTATTGGGTCTTGGGTGAGTTTATAGCTTGATCAGTTGAGTGAGGTTCAAATTTTTTAGGTTCAATATCAAGACATCATGCATCGAGTATGTGTAAAAAAAAGTGCTTGAAAAGAAGAAATGAGATATGAGATTCAGATGATGTGGCAAGGGAATTACATGGTACTATAAGTGATGTTGCAGTTCCACATGTGCACCAAGTTTCATGTGGAAATGGTCGTATCATAACAATGAATGGGCCAAAACTTATGGGCATGTGTTTGATGTTGTGACTAGGATGCTGTGTGTTATAATGACTTGTCAGATTACACTTGGTTTCAAGGATAGGTAAGTGAACTAGGAAAAAATGTTTATTATTATTATTTTAAACTCTTGTTTAAGGCTAATGTGAAGGATCATTGATATCGGCATTGGACCCCTTGGAGACTTAACGAGTGCATAGATTCTATCTCTCTTGAGATATGAGATGAGGAGATTTTGTCATGGTTACTTGATAGAGTTTGCATTGAGTTACAAGATTTTAGGAGTGTGATTTGTTCAGGGTGTTATCACCCGAAAATTATCAAAACATCATTGTGTCAACTCTATTTTTGGTCATGATTTCAAGCAGGTCTAAAATTCATTTTAAGTCTTGGTAAAGGGTAGGTCATAGTTTCATAAGTTTTAAAGGTCATATTTCAAGTTCAAATAAAGTCTTTTAGGTCCATTCCATGATTAAAAAAGTCATATTTTTCATTTACGGGTCATTCCATTAGGTTTCGGGTTGAAATTATGAAATTAGCCAAGAATCCACATTTTCGTAGTGCCTCCAGTTCAAAAATGAGGAAATGTGCTATGAAAGCGCTGCTACTTTCGTAGCGTGCTATGAAACTGTTGTAGCATCTTTTTCAGTCATGAAGAAAAACTATGTTTTCTGGTTTTAGTAGTCAACATACAAGGGGGTTTCTGGGCAACTGAAAACTAATTTGTGAAAAATGAAAGAGGTTTGTCTTCCTAAAATAATTAACTAAAAAAACCTCTCTCTGTTTCTTCAAATTAATTACTAAGTGGGATAAATTGATAACTTAACTTTCGCTACGAAACTGTTGTTACAAAATGTCCTGTACATGGTTGTTTAGTAGTCAAGATTAAAGTTTCGTTTATGGCCACATGGAAACGTTTTTTGGAATTATGAAAGAGGTTTTTATTAATAAAATATCCAGATACAATAACCTCTCTCACATTTCTCACAAGTGTTACCAGTTGGGAGATACAATTGTTTCTTTGAAGCCATAGTTTCAGAAAATAGAGTTTTCCTATTTTACACATGTTGTTCAAAGACAATTTCTGCACAGTAGAGAGGTATTTCAAAAAAACAAGAGAGGTTTTTGTTCAAGAAATAATTCTATACAAAATACTCCTTCATGTTTTCAAAATACATTATGGATGAGGAGATACAATCTCTGTCTCAACACCTATTTTGCAGATAAAAACAGTGAGGTAAAATGACGAATTCATAGATGAAAGATGAAGGTAAAATTTGATGAAGATTATGTTTTTGGGCTCATATTTCTGTGTTTTCTAAATCATACCAACACCTTTAAAGTTTAAACATCTCCAAGGTACAAATTTTGAAGACTTTTTTGAAAAATCAACATGCACAGCAGTTTCGTAGCGCGCTACAAAACTGTTGAAGATGTCCTTTTGCATATTTTCATATAAGTTTTGGAGGGAAGGTTGATGATTTTTGGCTTTAAATTGGCTGTTGGAGGCATGGATATAACAGGTTATGGTTCAAATGAAGAAAACAAGAGAAAAAATTATTAAAAGGAAAGGTTTTACACTAACCTACAAATTGCGCTACAAAAACAGGCTACTTTCATAGCGCAGACCTATTTTCTATTCTTTTACATCATTTTGGAGATGAATTTCGACACAGATGGAAGATTAAAGGTTTTAGAGAAATTTTTGGAAAATGTGACACATGTGAAGCTGAACTATTAATGATCAAAGTACTCAAAACTGATAAAGGAATCAAAGGGGCTGAAAAGCAGGAAAACATGTTTCCTAGTTTTTAGGAAAACATTACTATCTACAGCAAGGTTACTTCATGTCAAAGATGATCATCCAAATTCAAATTCATGGGAATGCAGGTGGCATAAGATGTAATAAATATTAGATAAGGTTTTTAGGAGGTTATTAAACAGTTTTAGTCCTATTTGGAATAGGACTGCTCATTAGGGTTATAACAGTCATTTTGTAATTAATAGAATGTTTCTAGATTAGGAAAGGTTTCAAAGCATGGGAATTCGAATTATCTTGTGGAGGATGAAAGAATCCTATATTGTAAATGTTCTATATAGAGCATGAGGTCAAATTATACAAGGGTTGGGCATTTTCATTAGCAAAGAAGATTGTGTTATTGTATGTCACTATTTTTTCAAGCATAATACAGAGTTCTGTTTTGACAACTCAAGATTCATAAGGAGTTTATGTTCATTATTATTCTAATGGCCTTCTTCAATATCTATATTTTCAGTGGTATTTGTATGTGATACTTAGAATTCATTTCACATTGCTCTAACTTCCTTCACATGCAAATGGACTATGTGTTTCACTGTGTTACTATTTTACTCATTGATTTAGACTCCAAATACCTTGACTTCCATGCTTAACATAATTTGATGTTTTGTTGAAGTTACCATGACTCCATAATGTCCAATGTATATATGTTTATGTTAGTTTCAAACTACAGGTTGGAAAATGTGATATGAAAGGAGTACTTTGTAAATGCTTTGAAGGGACTGATATATACAGAAGCAATTGAACTTTTCTGGACCTGATTTCTTAGTAGAATTCAATGAGTTTTATCTCTTATCTTTAATATGTTTTACTTCCATAGTATTAATGCTTAGTACTCATAATTCATGGAGGAACATGCTTTGACTTCCTTTAAGTGTTAAGCTTTAATGAATCCCTTTTAATACTTTCCTTTTCAATACCTTGATGTATCATTACTCACAATTCATATATCATATGCTCTGACTTCTTTTGAACCTAAATTTATTGGGATTTTCCTGAATGTGTTAGTCTTTCATTGAAGTATACACAAGCCTCAGTTTCTATAAGAAGAGCTATTGTTATCTTTATCCCCCTTACTGACTCCATAGCCCAATGGTAACAAGCCTCCATCTTTTCAACCTGTAAACATACAAAACCAAGACACATAGAGTTAGCCATCTATCTATATCATTATTCCATATCATTAATCCTTGAGAAAGCCCTTTCAGGCTGAGGAGGCTAAGCCTCAATCAAAATATTGGTTTGAAATAGTTACACTGAAGTTGTTTGATCAATATCCCATCATGTCTGATTTTTGTAATAACATTTTGGTGCATCTGCCGGGAGTCTGAAGATATACATCTCTCGAAAATTATGAAGCTGAACTCTTGAAGGTGGCAAGAGCTCAGAATCTGTTCGAGGCTGCAACTACCTTGGCGACTCCATTGTTGAAGAATTCAAAATTTTCATAGATTCAAGGTGACTCCACTGCTTGAAGATCAGTAGCTTGATGAAGTTTCAGGATGAATTCCATTGCAAGAAAAAATGCCAGGTATGCTCCTATGAATCGGTCTCATATCCCTGGTTTTCCAAATCCTATGCCAAAGGTTGAATGGTTAGATGATCTTCCAATATTTAAATATGGAAAGAAAGACAATGCTTCTCTTCATTTGGTTAGATTCCATATGCATGTACACAGTCTTAAGGTTCAGTTCCTTGAAGATTGTCGCATGAAGATGTTTATGGCCACTTTAGAAGGAAAATCATGGTCTTGGTATGAAATCTTGCCAAATGGTTCATTATATTCTCTTGCTGATTTCCATTATGTGTTTTATGAGATGTATAAAGAGTGTCATTCCTTTTTATTGATGGTAAAAGAATGTTGTAAACAATCTGAGAGTTTTATTGAATATTTAGAGAAATGCTATGAAGATGATGAGTTCATGGATGAGGAAATTTTAGAATCCCTTCATGACAATACCTTTCATCAACAAGAAGAACACCAAGAAGAAAGGATAGTATCTCTGTTAGATGAAAATGAAACCCAGCAGGAGTTTACTTATGAAAATCATGTCACATCCTCTGAGTTTGAGGAAAATTTGCAGTAGGTTTGTTAATCCTTTGATCATCAGGAGTATGAGAATCATTTCAAACAGCAAGAGGAAATATTGGAAAATGCTTGCTACAAACCTCAGGTACAGGAAAAAGTTGATTCTTCATGTCATTTATTGCATCAGCCTACATCAAATGATGATTACATTAATGAAGAAGTGGGTGAAAAAATTTCGTTATCCTTGTCTTATAATCTGAATTCATTTGAGTGCAAGTCAAAAGATAATATTCAATTTGTGGATGAAGTTGCATAGAACATTGAAAAGGACATTAAAGTTTCAAAAGATAAAATTCAATCTCGTAGTATTCATGATCAAGATTAGTATTTTCAAATGATTTTAATGCCAAAACACAAAGAGGGGGTGTTGCTACCTTTCTTTTTAGATATTGAGGAAGAATATACTGTTTTTGTAAATCAGTTCGAAAAGAAGTTTAAAAGCACACAACTGAAGTCTTATGTGATTGATCAAAGCATGGATGAGTTGTCCAAAGTCGCAGAATGTCATGAGAAGCATCAAATAGATCATATCTTCTTTGACCGTATAGTTGGCTACATGGAAAGTTTCTACAGTCCACATTTCCAGTTATATTTACGTTATGAAGATAAATTACATCTCAAGTTACCTTGGTCATCACAGTATCATGTATACTTTGGGTTCAAGTGAAATAAATAGGTTCAAGCATCAGATCAGATCAATGATTGGCTTCATTGGAAGTTTCTTTTTCATTGAGTTAAAGTGGAGATTTGCAGCTGATAGGGTAGGTAGGAGTATGTGAATAAGCTCAAAAGTGAATGGGCATCTTTTAGTAGGTATGAAGTTGGTTTTTCTGCAGTGACCATCAAGCTTGAGCCCGAGGTGAAGGCCATTAGAGCTTGAGGAGGAGCTTGGCAAAATTCCAGAGTTTTATTCTAAAAAATGGATAGCGGCACTGGAACTACTAGTTTTTAGTGTACCACAGGGGCACACTATCCCAAGTGGAGCCACTGTTATCACCCAAAAATTCTCAAAACATCATTGTGTCAACTCTGTTTTTGGTCATGATTTCAAGTAGGTCTAAAATTCATTCTAAGTCTTGGTAAAGGGTAGGTAATAGTTTCATAAGTTTTAAAGTTCATATTTCAAGTTCAAATAAAGTATTTTAGGTCCATTCCATGATTAAAAAAGTCACATTTTTCATTTAGGGGTCATTCCATTAGGTTTTGGGTTGAAATTATACAATTAGCCAAGAATCCACACTTTCATAGTGCCTCTAGTTCAAAAATGAGGAAATGCACTACGAAAGTGCTGCTACTTTCGTGGTGCGCT
Source organism: Pinus albicaulis (assembly GCA_034641835.2). Classification (NCBI taxonomy): domain Eukaryota; kingdom Viridiplantae; phylum Streptophyta; class Pinopsida; order Pinales; family Pinaceae; genus Pinus; species Pinus albicaulis. The sequence continues at coordinate 269,680,043 of CM076579.1, forward strand.
ACGAAACTGCTGTAGCAGCTTTTTCAATCATGAAGAAAAACTATGTTTTCTGGTTTTAGTAGTCAACTTACAAGGGGGTTTCTGGGAAACTGAAAGAGGGTTTTCTTTATAACATAATTAAATACAAAAACCTCTCTAAGTTTCTTCAAATTCATTATTAAGTTGGAGAAATTGATAACTTAACTTTCGTTATGAAATTGATGTTACAAAATGTCATATACATGGTTGTTTAGTAGTCAAACGTCAAGTTCAGTTTTTGGCTAAATGGAAAAAAAATTTGGAATTATGAAAGAGGTTTGTCTTCATAAAATCTCCCACCACAATAACCTCTCTCACTTTTCTCACAAGTGTTACCAGTTGGGAGATACAAGTTTTTATTTGAATCCATATCTTCAAAAAAAGAGTTTTCATGTTTTACACATGTTGTTCAAAGACAGTTTCTGGACAGTAGGAGAGGTATTTCAAAAAACCAAGAGAATTTTTTGTTCAATATGTAATGGCCTAGAAAATCCTCCTTCATTTTTTCAAAATACATTATGGATGAGGAGATAAAATCTTTGTCTCAACACTTATTTTTTCAAATAAAAATAGTGACGTAAAATGACCAATTCATAGATGAAAGATGAAGGTAAAATTTGATGAATATTATGTTTTGGGGGCCATATTGCTGTGTTTTTGAAATAATATCAACACCTTTAAAGTTTAAACATCTACAAGGTATGAATTTTGAAGACTGTTTTGAAAAATCAGCTTGCACAACAGTTTCGTAGCACGCTATGAAACTGCTAAAGATGTCTTTTTGCATATTTTCATATAAGTTTTGGAGGGAAGGTTGATGAGTTTTGGGTTTAAATTGGCTGGTGGAGGCATGTATATAACAAGTGAAGGTTAAAATGAAGAAAATAGGAGAAAAAATGATTAAAGGGAAAGGTTTTACACTAACTTACAAATTGCACTATGAAAACAGGCTACTTTCTTAGCGCAGACCTATTTTCTATTCTTTTACATCATTTCGGAGATGCATTTCTAGACAGATGGAATATTAAAGGTTTTAGAGCAATTCTTGGAAAATGTGAAACATGTGAAACTGATCTATTAATGATCAAAGTACTCAAAACTGATAAAGTAATCAAAGGGGCTGAAAAGAAGGAAAACATGTTTCCTAGTTTTTAGGAAAACATTACTATCTACAACAGGGTTACTTCAAGTGAAAGATGATCATCCAAATTCGAATTCATGGGAATACAGGTGGCATAAGATGTAATAAATATTAGATAAGGTTTTTAGGAGGTTATTAAAGAGTTTAGTCCTATTTGGAATAGGATTGCTCATTACGGTTATAACTGTCATTTTGTAATAATAGCATGTTTCTAGATTAGGAAAGGTGTCAAAGCATGGGAATTCAAATTCTCTAGTGGAAAATGAAAGAATCCCATATTGTAAATGTTCTATATAGAGCAGGAGGTCGAATTATACAAGGGTTGGGAATTTTCATTAGCAAAGAAGATTGTGTTATTGTATGTCACTGTTTTCTCAAGCTTAATATAGAGTTCTATTTTGACAACTCAAGATTCATAAGGAGTTTATGTTCATTATTATTCTAATGGCCTTCTTCAATATCTCTATTTGCAGTGGTATTTGTATGTGATACTTAGAATTCATTTCACAATGCTCTAACTTCCTTCACATGCAAATGGAATGTGTGTTTCACTGTGTTACTGTTTTACTCATTGATTTAGACTCCAAATGCCTTGACTTCCATGCTTAAAAGAATTTGATGTTTTTTTGAAGTTACCATGACTCCATAATGCCCAATGTATACATGTTGATGTTAGTTTCAACCTACAGGTTGGAAAATGTGATATGAAAGGAGTACTTTGTAAATGCTTTGAAGGGACTGATATATACAGAAGCAATTGAACTTTTCTGGACCTGATTTCTTGGTAGAATTCAATGTGTTTTATCTCTTATCTTTAATATGTTTTACTTCCATATTCTTAATGCTTAGTACTCATAATTCATGGAGGAACATGCTTTGACTTCCTTTAAGTGTTAAGCTTTGATGAATCCTTTTTAATACTTTCCTTTTCAATACCTTGATGTATCATTACTCAGAATTCATATATCATATGCTCTGACTTCCTTTGAACCTCGAGTTATTGGGATTTTCTTGAATTTGTCACTCTTTCATTGAAGTATATACAAGCCTCAGTTTATATAATAAGAGCTATTGTTATCTTTATCCCTATCACTGACTCCATAGCCCAATGGTATCAAGCCTCCATCTTTTCATCTTGTAAACAGACAAAACCAAGACACATAGAGTTAGCCATACATCTATATCATTATTACATATCATTAATCCTTGAGAGAGACCTCTCAGGCTGAGGAGGCTAAGCCTCAGTGAAAATATTGGTTTGAAATAGTTACAGTGAAGTTGTCTGATCAGCAGCCCATCAAGTCTGATTTTTGTGATAACACAGGGAAGAGCCAAAGACCGAGATCTAAAGACAAGAAATAGTATGTGAATTATAGTGAATTGTATGAACTGAACTTCACCCAAGCTTGAGTAATGGACCTTAGGGTGAAATATTTGTAGCAATTAGCTTTAAGGATGAGATTAAAGATCTAATATTTGATGGTTATAAACAAATGTTTACAAGGGAAATGGAACTTCAACCAAGTATGGGTCTTTTAGGATAAAAATTGATTATTTATAGAGCTAAAATTTAGGAATTCAAATATTTGAAAAAAAATGGGTCCCCATTATTTTATTGATATAGATACATTAATAGGAGGTTTTTATAACACAAGAACATGACATAAGAAATAATCTTGAAATGAAAAACATAAATTCTAAGGATTTTAGGAACTTGACTAGAGCATAAGATTATTTCTCCATTATATTGTCTTTTAATCCATAGCCTTGTAATGTTTTTCTAAAATATGCAATGGGTTTCTCGTTCCCTTATTTTATTTTATTTTGTAATAATACAATGGAAAAACTATGTTCCAAATGTGAATGGGAAAATTATGAAATGCTTAGTATGATTAGGGATAATTAAAACATGTACTTCTTTCAAAGACACTTTAATTTGGGAAAATGGATTTTTTTTTCTAATTTAGTCCATTTTATCTTGCTTCCATTCTTTAGCATATATTTTATGTCTTTGACAATTTCAACAAAATTTGGGATGACGTACTTTAGAAAAATTATATTTCCCGAGAAGGATTTTACCTCTTATTTATGTCTAGGTAAATACATTTTCTCCATAGCTTCAACACATTGAGGATTAATTCTCATTCCTTCCTTAGAAACTATGTGACTTGGAAGTTTTCCTTTAGACACAGAGAAGAAGGATTTCGTAGGGTTGAGAGAAATACCACATTTTAGACATTTAATAAGGACATAGTTAAGGTGTTTTTGATGTTGCTGATTTGACATATAAAACACTTTCATATCATCTAAATAAATTACTATAAAGTAGTTCTTCTCATCTAAAAAAATGTGGCTTCAACATTCATAAGCCGAAATGTATTTTTCTTATGCATAAACCTACACCAAGGAGTAGTAAATGTTGCTTTATATACACCGTCGGATCTGTAGATCAGATCGACAGTGGAAAATGCTCAGATTTCCGACCGGCGGAAAACCTTAGAGAAATAATAAAAACCAAAGTTTTGATAAATAACTTAAGATTTTAATATTTCACGGGCGGAATATGCAAATAATAGGGTTAGGCACCCGATTGCGGGGCAGTTGGGCGTATTACCCCACTATCTTTCCTAACATTTTTTCTTCCTTTGGGCGCATTTGGACTAGCAACCCTTTTGACAATATATATTTTTTCTTTTTGGAAAATGAACCTATCTAACGTTCCTTATTTTATTGTCAACATTTCATCACCAACTAGTGCTTTTATTGTGGAAACATAATGTTTATTTTTCTTATGCATAAACCTACACCAAGGAGTAGTAAATGTTGCTTTATATCTATCTTCTCATTGTATGGCTATCTAGTTGTACCCAAAAAACCACCCATCATAGAATTATTTTTGTGCCAATCACCCATTGTAAAATGTGTTCTATTTTAGGCAAGGGGTAATTGTCTTTCAGTGATTCCAGATTTATGTTTCTAAAGTGAAAACAGAGTTGTATTTACCTATTTTTCTTCCAAATGGCTACAACATTTTCTACCCACTCAGATTATCTAAGAGGAACTATGATTTTAATTTCAAGTAACTTCTTCACTTCTTTTTTTGATTAAATACAATAATAAAATATTTACTTCTCTTAGCTTCTACCTAAAATGTTTTATGAGATGTTATGTTGCATTATGTTCTTGGCATAATTTTTTATGTCATCATAACTTTAGGTAAAAATGTCATGGTATTCCTTAAGAATCTTGGTATAATTTTCTTTCTCAATTTTTATATGTTAATTAATCTTGCATTTTTTGAAGAGACAAGAGTTGTTTCTTCAATGTATTCAATAAATGTTTTAAGCATAAATGCTATTGTAGCATTCTTTTGATCGAACAAATTCTCTAATGGAATTAGTCCTCTAAGAATTTCATTGCTTTTAAATTGAACTATTTCATGATTTCCAATTGTATTCTTGCTTTCTGAATTGGTTTTTTCTTTGTTATTATTGCCAACCTTATTATGTATACAATATTCTGAGAATTTAGTTGCACACTCTAGGAATATATTAAGCTCTTATTTATCCTCAAAGACTTGTGAATTCTTGATATCATTACGTATTGATGGTTGATAGGGGATATCAATTTCATATCTCAACTTAGCTTCTTCAAGGGGAGCAAAAGTAGCAACTATTACTATTAATGAATTAGCTAAGCAATTAATTTCTCTCAATATAGAAATAAAACATATGGTAGATATATATATTTTTTATTTTTTATTTTCTAGTTAAATTCCACACTTTATTTCAGTATGCTCTCAATAATGGCTGCTTTGTTTGGTATTTAGTGGTAACTTGTTTTATTATTAGTTTTGAATCACCAAAAACTAAATTATTCTAAATATTTATCTTTCTAACTTGAGAATCAAATCTTCATACTAAGGTATGTCATTATTATTTCAAAATTAAGTTTAAATGGTTGAGTAATGTTTTATTTTTTAGGGGATGTAAACATATTCCCAACTCATAAGCCATCATTTGATGATTCTCCAATAAAGTACATATTTCAACCTAAATGTTATCTGGATGAAGCAACTAATTTTTTTTTTCCTTTATTTTTGTCATTCTTCATTAAAATATATACAAATAAAACTTCCAATATCAGCATCCTTAGAATATAGAAGATAGTTATTTGGATGTTGATAATTATTAAAGGTAAAGGCCAAGTGTGATTCTATATACAATTGTATGTCTTGTCCACCAAATATAGGAATGGTAGTGTAAGAAAGATCTAATTGAAGAGTTCTACCCAATATAGATCCCCATAATAGAGAGAGGAGCATCATGTAACTAGTTGGGACATCAACTACGTGACATCCATCATTATACTTTTAACATGAACTTGTATTAAGACCACCGTTAAGATTTGATCGTACCCACACACTTAACCTTTCTCAAATCAAAGGAACATAAGTCTTTGTATTCATTAGTAATGTCTAGACCTAACTTATCCATAATTATTTTTGGCATGAGATTATGAGATGCCCCTAAGTATGACATACAATTATGTAGATTTTAATTGAAAATAATTATACTAATATAAAAAGGAGGAACACGAATACCTTCTCTTTCCAGGTAGGACCTAATGTGAAACAAAGTATAGTTGTTGTTGAATTTTGCAACAAGAAACAATGAAATTGGAATCCAGAAACGACACACACACTGGTGTGGGATCACATGTCACACAATGATGGATCATAGCGACACATTAGTGTGCAAACCAATTTTTAAATTAATTGGAAAATTAATTGTAATCTTATCTCATAACAACATGCAATAGTTAACTGAGTGTGATATACTCATTTAAATCATGAAATTCGAGTTGAGGGTGGTTGGTGAGGCATGTAGAGTGATTCTATTTGTTTTAGAGTCCAAGTTGCAGTTAGTGTATTATTTTAATGCACGAGAAATCAGTTAACTCAATTAAGTGAGTTAAAGTTAGTCGAACTAGTTGTAATTGATTGTTGCACCAGTGAGAGGTCAAGTGAATTAAATCAGATTTAATTCACATGCAGAGATATTTCAAGCAATTGATGATTTTCTATTAATAGCTTCATGCATGTTAGTTCTGACGAAGACCCAGTTGAGACAGAGGTTAAAAGAAAGTTATCTATCAGTTGTATTTGTAGAAAATTTCCTAGGTGCAATTATATACACCATAGGATGCCCATGATGTATTGTGCAGTCAAGGAATGCTAATTATCCTATTTAATAGGGATTAATTACCTAGGTATTGTGCAAGCAAGGTAGGATGAGGGTAGGCTGATAATTGGCTATGGGTTTGTCCAATTTCCCTATATCAAAGTGAAGTAATTGGTAGAATGTATGAGGCTGCGGTGATCACAAATACATTTTATTGTTTCATTATTCCTTGGTTGATTTTAAAATAAAGATGGAGGGGTTTTGAGCAGTTGCTTTCCCTAGGAATATTTGGTGTTGTGTATTGATTTAATTCTTTCTCTTACTTGGTGTGATTGTGTGATCGTGTTTAATTTCCAAAAATTAATTGTTGAAAGATTCAATATTTTGCTCTAGTATATTTCATGATCAAATTGAATCCATTGGTATACATATTGTTTGCATAATTTCTACAGTTGTTTTTTATATTTATTGAATCATTGAATAAAACATGATTAGGTTCTTATGAATTTGAAGGATTTCTTATAAATTTATGCACACATTTCTTAAAAGTTGGGATTTTTGCAATTTTGTTTAAATTAGGAACATGCATCTTTAATTTTTTAAGTTCATGCATTAAATTAAAATATTTTAGATTCACGCATGCATCCTCATCAAATCTTTATTTTGAGTAACCATTTGGTTGTTAACCTTCGAATGATTTTCATTTGTATATCTTAGTTATGTCCTTTTTCAATTCTCATAATGTTGGATTACACCTTTGTTTCTTGGGTTTGTCCTTGGCCTCAAGCCATATTTTATTTTCATTTACGTCGCTATGGAATTAGCAAAATAGTTATACTATGAGGACAAAATATCAACATTTTGAGCCTAATAAATATTGTCTTGTTGATATTTAAACTCGTATGCATAGGAATAAGCACATTCTTCATTAAGCTATTTTACCTTAGAATAGCATTCTCATCAGTAAATACCTCTTGACTATAATTATCATCATCATAATCCTTAGCTAATTTATAATGATTTCTTGAAGGAGTTTGAAGAGGAGGATCTTCAACCTCGGCAAGAATTTTTGTCCTTAGGGGCATTAGGATTTTGTTTCGGTACATTATTTTGGGGGAAATTACACTTAGAGGTAATTTTTATAGGTGGCCGTCCTTCGGTTTTATTTCCCATTTCAAGATTTTGATTATTTTTAGTTAAAAATTTGATGGTTTTTGATATTTCCATAATATTTTTCTCTTGATGGCTTTTAGAGGTGGAAGCTTATGTAGGAACTTATTTTACTTTCTTCTTTTTATCCTTTTCCATTTTTTTTAAATTTTATTATTCTCAATGCTTCCACATTTCCCTTTATATCCACATCTTCAATTTGGATATCAATAAATATTTTTGAGGTCGTTTTGCACAACATCATAGGAAAAAATGGATAATATGCCAAAGCATAAGACACTTTTTACACCGTGTTGTAGGGATTAATATTAGTAGGCAATCTATTATAACACATTATTGAAATGTTTTGTAAAGTATTACCACTATTTTTCTATCTCTCATTTTTAAAGAGGACAATTCAATGAGATAATATTGATGATCCCTATTTTCTCTCCCACTGCTTCATGAAGTTTTCTTCTCGCCTAGAGTATGAATTGATTGAATTTTTAGGGAGGTTTCAAAACCACTTCCTAGAGTTACATTCAGGGATGTGTATGGAAATTCTCATGAGAACATCGTCATCTTCCACCCTAATATTATATGTGAAATTTGGAAATCAAATTATATGATCTTCGACAATTATCTCACTAAAAATAGTAGTTTCACATCGTATCATTCATGAAAATTATGTAATTCTTGAGGCAAGATTAGTGGCCTATACCGGGTTACTATCCATGGATTTTTCCTAGGAGGAATTTCTCTTATTTAATTGTTTGAATTTTTATAGTAAATTTCCTTTTAAAATAATAGATACTTTCCCAAGATTGGGTCAGGAGAAACTAAAGAAGAAAATATCAATTAAAGGAATATTTTGGTCTAAAGGAGGTCTTATAAGACTCCTTTCAAGAGTTGGTGTGTTAAACCAATATGAATTTCAATGTATTCTATTTTGGGAATAGTTTGTTCCTCGTTTTCAAGATTATCATACGATAAGGAACCTATATTCCTTCTTCTATTAGTTTTAAAGATAAAATTTTCAGGATCAAAGTGTATAGGGTTTAAAGAGTAGGATTAGATATAATAGTTTGTTCATAAAAAATTATATTTATTTTAAATTAGATTTTCAAAATACAATGATTACAAATATGAAAATTAAATTAATAAGTTTCCACCCTTAATTAGAAAATTGAAAGAGAGTTGGATCAGGGTACACACCTTAATGATTGTTGTAAGACTCATTAATAATTTGTTCATTTATTTCTTCTTATGTGAGCTTGGTGGTTAAGACATCTTTCCCCATGAGCCAAAACGTATAAGGACCTCACCATGTCTTCTTGATTTCTTGCCGTTTGGAGAGTTAATTAGTTACTTTGTATAACTAAATTAACATGCCCTATAATAATCCAAATAAATGGTATTTTAGGTGAATATGATTGGGATTTGCCATGAATTCAATAAAAATCAAGAAAATAGAAACAAATAAATCATATACCTCCCCACAATGACAAAACAAATGGATATTTTTTTTTCCTTCAGGCTACCTTGACAACTAGATCAAGCCAAGACACCATATGGAGGTCAAAGAAGCTCCCCACTTTTGGCTTCAAGCTATACCTTGATCTAGAGGCGGTATCCCTCTATGTTTAATCAAGTTTTAATAGTAACAAAAACAATTCTACGCTAGCAATAATAAAACAATTTAAAAAATATATTTGTATAATGATTTAATAAAATAATCATAAAAAAATCAATGTAATATAAGAAGTAAATGGTTCTAACAAATATACATGGTACAAAATAACATCATAATATCAATGTTAATTTCAAAAAACCAAATAACATCTAGTTACTACGTGAGAAACTAAAATATTCATAAACACACATGAAGAGAGAAATTTTTTGATTTAAAACTAAAGAAATAAAGTAAACCATAAAAAGAAAACTAGAATAAAGAAAAATGTGTATAATTTTAATATAGATTCAAAACTTCTCATGTAATGTACTAAAACATAGGACTCAAATATACTCTACTCATATACGGAAGAAAATTCATGATCTAGAACACATATCAAAAACATGCATCGTGATTTAACACAATTACATAGATATTTATCTATGGGAAAGAAACTAATAAAAAATCCTTTCTATATGTATTTTATTAATCATGGAATGTGGATGAATATAATATGTTTTCTCAAGATTGAGCATAGCATGCACAAGTATCTTATATCCTCTTCCTGACTAACTGACTTTGGCCAACAATTATCCAATTTTAAAATTTCCCATGCTCCTATTTCCTTGCATTGTTTGATGAGGAATAACCCATATTAATTAGGGAAACTTCTCATTGAGAATTGAAAAATTCCTTTAGGCCCTTCTTTGACTGCATGCACCACCTGTACAACTTGGAAAATTCTACAACTGATAATACACTTCCCTTGAACTCTAATATCAACTGGTAACTTTAATTTCACACATGCATGAGTTAATTTAGGCTGATTGATCAGTTAACTAGTTAAACATTGAAGCTACACCACACTTCTAAGCCTCCCACTAGTTCCTCCAATAGTTGGAACTAGTTTAACTAATCTTAACTTAATTTAATTGAATTAAATTGTTACAACTGAAATTAACTCAACCTAGGCTCTTAAAATTTAGGAAACACTATACACAACTCAAGTTCATGCCCCCAACTTGAATGGAATAAGATAACTAAGTGATAACAACTATTTCAGCTCATATAACTATTTCAAGTTGTCTGTTGATGTGGAATTTCGATTTTCTCCTAATTTAATTAAAGGAAAAATTAAATTAGGAATTTATTACCGCATTTTCAACACTCCCTCTGAACAAGAAAGGGGTTATCATATACCACAATCCTGGCTCTATGGAACGTGAATTTTCATCTTGACAAAGCCTTTGTAAAAATATCTACATCATGTTCCTATGTAGGAATGTATTCCAATAACATGATCTGCCTCTGCACACAATATCATAGATGGTGATACCAAATGTTAATAACCTTGGATCGACCATGAAAATATGGATTCTCAGAGAGTTTGGTACAAATATGATTGTCAAAGTAAATGAAAATGTGATCCATCATCTGACCAAATAACCTAACAAGAATCTTCTTGATCTAGATCACCTCACATGGTACTTGAATGACAACCATGTACTCTGATTCTACTGAGTTGAGTGCAACAAATCTATGCTTCCTACTGTACCAAGAAACCCCTTTTGAACCAACACTAAAATTTCCTCCTAATGTTCTATTTCTGTCTCATGGACACCCTACCCAATCTACATCTGTGAAGCCTTGCAAATTCACTCCCTCTGCTCATTTGTACCAAAGTAAAAAATGAGTAGTTACTCTGAGGTATCTCAACACATGTTTTATTGCCTTCCAATAAAGTCTGGTTGGCTTAACCATTTCTTGACTAAGATGGTTAGCTACATAACACATGTCTCGTCGTGTGTTCACCAAATACATAAGTGAACCCACAAGCTGCCTATGAATAGTGGTCTCCACTTCCTCACCTGAAGTGACATCCTCCTTCCTCCAAGTGCCTGCTAGAGGAGTGTCCATGGGTTTGATACTCTCCATGCAAAAATTCTTCAGAATATCATTGGAATACTGGTCTTGAGAGACAAACAATTCCCCTTATCCTTTCCATAATTACAAACTAAGGAAATAATGCATGAGTCTCGTTTCCTTCATCTTGAATTCTCTTGAAAGATCCTCTTTTCAAGAACTTATCAACTTTTCATCACCAATTAAAATAAAATCTTCAAAATATAATACTATAATCAACAATTTACCTTCAAAAACAATATGGTAAAGGTTTTCATCTGCTTCGTCGGGAAAAAATAGTCAAGAGGGGGGGGGGGGTGAATCCGTATTTATCGTATATTCAAAACTTTTACTTTTTCACTCTCTAAAACCCATACGCTACTTTCCTTTAGTAAACTCGCGTATACACGCGGATATCCTTCATACAACTCGCGTATTAGCAGAGATCTAAATATGCAAATATTTATTAACTTAGTTCTTTGCAATATTCATTCATCTGATGTTAAGTTAACAGTAAACATGTGTAGTAACAACAGAATAAACCATCACACAAAGCATCACACATGAACACCAGAATTTTAGGTGGAAACCCAAGTCGGGAGAAAACCACCGCTGCAGTTGCTCAGCCTTCAATATTTTATTATAGAGAAAACATCTTACAACATATGTGTTGGCGCAGACTTGACCAGCACGCAGGCACCCACCTGCGCTCGTTTACCAGCCTCTCCTGGAAGGGAGCTCCAACCCCCTGACTCGTTTACCAGCCTCTCCTGGAGGGGAGCTACGACCCCCCGATCTCGTTTACCAGCCTCACCTGGAAGGGAGCTACAACCCCCTGACTGAAGGCTACAACCCTCAGCACCTCTATGGACCACGTTTCATCAATTTTCACACTGGATCCAAAGCTTCCTTTAGTACACCACTTGCAGGCCACGTTTCATCAAATTTTCAGACTGGACCCACTCCATACATTTAAGCACAGTCAACCATGAAACTGATACATATAACTCACTGACAGATATCAGTAAACTAGCAGAACAGATCAGACATTTCTTACCACAGACTTCAGCAAACCCTAGTTTGCATACGCGCTTTCCTTTCACTGATGTCGCGTATATACGTGCTTCCGTTCACATAAACCAGCGTATACTTCTGTACATATTACAGATCCAATTTCATTGCGCATACGCGCTTTCTCTTCAGCGAAGCCACGTATATACGCGCTTCCTCTTCGGCGAACTAGCGTATGGTTCTTCAGACTTTTATGTCATTGCAATTCTTCACAACAGATACATCACTTCAGATTTTACCCTTTACCTCAGACAGATGTTCGCCTCATCATAGATCTAATCATTCCATAAACAGATCTAGCAAATACAAGTACATTTCAGATCTAGATCCCCTTCTTCATCATTGGTGCATCATACATTTAGATCTATCATTCAACTGTAACCCTTTCCATTCAGATATCCTTCAGAGAGAAGTATTCATTCAAGCTCAGACATCTTGCACCCACACTCATGATTTGCACAATGAATTTATTCTCTTTATATAGGTTTACCCTTTTTCAATACCATGAGCCAAAACCACATTACTTCCGATGGTATTCCTAGACGGGGTCATTTAGACGAATCATTACCCAATACAATGGGTCAATACCATGGTGGTTACCCCTAGTTTTTCACTTTATGAGCGCTTTTTCCCATACGCGACTTGGAACGTTGTTTCCCGCGTGCATACGCGACTTCTCCTAGACAGATCCGCGTATGACTTGAGACATACTCTTTTCACCATAGATTTAGCACATGCTGAATTCCTTTCTTCATTGCCTTCTGTACTCACTGTAGATACATCAGATTTAGATCATCAAGACATATTCTATCAAGCACAACTTCATCAAGTAAGTTGTCATCATCTTCATCAAGTGGGTTGCCATTCAAGGACAACACTCAGCATCATATTGCTAACAAACATCATTTCATATCAGATTTACATCATTTACCAAGTCCATCAAGTCAAGAATAACTTCATCAGGTGGTTTGCTATCAAGGACAACACATGTCAACAATCTCATGTCTTCATCTTCATTCAGTGGGTTGCCATCAAGGACAACACTCTGCATCATATTGCCAACATGCTGCTTCACTTTTGGTGAAATCCAACCTGGTGAAATAACTTCCGATCCTGGCGTACCAAGCACATGGTGCTTATTTCAATCCATAAAATTCTCACTTGAGTCTACACACATGTGACTATATGTCAAAGGTATCAAATCTCTTTGGTTGTTCAATGTACACCTCCTCCTCAATAAATCCACTGAGGAATGTTTTCCTCACATCCATATGATGGATCTTCCATTTCATATGCACTACAAGTGCTTGGAAGAAGAGTACCTTTGTACTGGAGCAACAGTCTCCTCATAGTCAATTCCATTCACCCGAGAGAACCCCTTGGCCATAAATCTGGTTTGTGTTTCTCGCTGCTTCCATACATTTCTTTCTTCACCTTGTAGATTGATGAATCTATAACCCACCAATGATTTGTCATTTTGTATTGGAACCACTTCCCAAACACCATTTCTGACAATGGAATCATATTCCTCTACCATGGCATCACACCATACTGGTTTATGTACTACTTCCTCGAATGAGGATGGATTTTTCTATACTAGCTCACTCATTACAACCATGTATCTAGTGTACCAATCCAGTGACCTCCTCTTACTGTGATGTGATGTGGGTGCTCCCACATTCTCTCTAGCATCTTGAAATAATTTGTTAACTTCTCTATTTCACTTCCTTCTTTCTCTAGATGTATTTTCTTGAGTGGATGTCTCAATTCTTTTCTCCTTTACTTGTGGTTACTCCACAACATCCCGAGGCTTCCTTTGGAGCCAAAATCTCCTCATCCAAATGAAACTAAATATTCCTCTCAAGAGAAAACCTAATTTCCTTATCCTCATTTAATTTCACATCTCTACAAACAACTACCATCTTGAGAGATGGCAGGTACACCCAATAGTATGAGGTGTATCACTATACCCCACAAATATTCCCAACTATGCTATCAGATCTAGCTTTTTCCTTGATTCCTTGGAATAATGAAAATAAATTGATGATCCAAATATTATGAAATGTGACACATTTGGTTTCTTCCTGAAAATGCTTCTTCTAGTGTACTCATCCCAAGAATCCGATGAGGAATATTTTTCTGCAAATAGACCGTTGTGTTGTATGCTGCAACACACAAGCATAGTGGTAGGATTTGGTCATGTAAAATCACCCTTGTTTCTCCCATAATACTTTGGTTATTCCTCTGAGCCACCCCTTTTTTCCATTGTGGGTTGAGGGGTGTTGTAAACTCCCATTGAATGCTTTCCTTTGCACAAAAAAATTTAAACTCATTCAACACATATTCACCACCATTATCGCTCTTGAGTGCCTTCACTTTCCTGCTAGTTTATTTCTCAACAAGTGATTTAAATTCAACAAACTTGGAGAATTTATGGGCTTTATTCCGCATGAATAAAATACAACACTTCCTTGAGAAATCATCCACAAATATAAACAAATATTTTTTCTTGGAAGTGGAGGCTATCGAGAAAGGTCCACAAACATCAATGTTGGTCCTTTCAAGGATTTCAGGCCCCTTTCTATCCCGATAATTGAAGGTGGGTTTTATTTACTTCCCCAAGGTACATCCTTTTCATGTATTCAACTTCTCTAGTGCTTTGTTGGGGAGGCCTGTGGTGATTTTCTACATGATCTTCAAATCTCCATGATGCAAATGGAAAAGTCTTCTATTCCATAATTAGCTTATATTTTTTCTCAACACCTTCTCTTCCTTTGTCATCAAAGCAACACAACCTTCCACATTCAACTTGTAGATGTTATTCACCTGAACCCCAATATGCTTCGACACTTGTCCCGTGGTGATGTGTCTCAAGAATGGCTTCCATTTGCTGAATATGAAATCATATTCGTGATATTCCAACACTGTGAAATAAGCCAAATTTTTCTTTATACCTAGAGAAAACATCACATCCTTGAGCCTAAACGGGGAGACAAACCCCCCTTGAAAAGTAAATGTACCAATATTGGTCAACTATACCTCCCATCATCTCCCATATCAATGTGCATTTGGAGGTCTTTCTCCTCCAAGTCACTGAAAAATTCTCAATTGCCCATCATATGGAATTATGCACCACTATCTAGATACCATGCACTACCCATCACTGTTCTTTCCATGGATGCAATGAGGGTGAAGTCCAACTCGAATTGTGAATACAAGGCTTCACTCATCGCTCCTCCTAAGGACTTATTTCATGCCTTCTTGTGTGGAAACTTCATGGGATAGTGTCCCAAATCATGAGAGTGAAAGAACTTGATTTTGGACAAGTCTATATTATTGGTCCCTTGACTGAAATCTCCTATGGATTGGGGTTTCTATTGAAATTGGCAACAAGAAAGGCTTCTAATTTAGTTTTCCCATAATTAAATTAGAAGGAAATTGTAATTCCACATCACATGACATCTTGTAGAAGTTAACTGAGTTAGGAAAAATTAGTTATCTTAGTCAATTCGAGTTAAGGGTAAAACTAGATTCATGCACAGCTATCCCTAAGTTTTAGGTGGTCCAGTTGCAGTTTATTTTGAGTTGTAATTAGTTAACTCAATTATTTGAGTTAAAATCAATTTAACTAGTTCTAACTAAGAGATGAGATAGTGATAGGTCCAATGAGTTAAATATGATTTAATTCGCATTTAGTGATCAATCATATAATTGATAATTCACTATAAGTAGATGTTGCATATCAGTTCTAAGGAAGGCCCAATTGAGATTGAAGTTAAAGGGAAGATAACTATCAGTTGTATAATCAGAAAATTGTATAAGTCATGCATGAGGTCAACAAGACACCTTAGATTAATTTCACAATCAATTCTTGGGAATTTACTAATTAATAGGGCCAAAATTCCTCCAAGAATGTGTAAGAAAGGATAAGCAACCTAGAGCAGGAAATTGGTTAAGTATCAAACCATTCTTGTTAGGATCAAAGTGAGCCAGTCAGAGACAGTGAAATTTTTTCTTAGGAAGGGAAAGAACATTGTATTGTTTCATATTATTGAATTAATTCAATATATAGATAACGAGGTTTTTAGATGAGGCTTTCCCCAGACACATCTTTGTGTTGTGAAAATGAATTTGTTTCTCTTTCTTGTTCATGTGTTTGTGCGATCGTATTTGATTTCTGAAAATTTGTAGAATTCATTCAGTATTTTGTTTTAGAATATTACAAGATAAGTTGAATTGATTTAGATATATTTACATGGAATTAGAGTAGGAATCACTATATAAGAGAAGAACCAGAGTTTGTTTTGAACATGTGAATCGAATTTGCATATCTATTCTTTAGGAACAACAACAGATCAAGATGTTGCTATCTAGATTGAGACTTGAATATGACCTTAAGGGTAATTTCAATTAAATAGCATGGAAGGATAGGATGGAGGTAGTGTTGGAGGACAAAAGACTAAAGGAATTTGTAGATATTGATTTTCCCCAGTCCATAGTAACAAATTCTCAACTTCTTGATACATGGAAGAAGAATGTAGCAAAGGCAAGAAGGATTATGTTAGAAGGAGTTTGAGATCATATTTTCTCGAACCTCCATCAAAATAAAATTCAATATAAGATGTGGAAGGCCTTAAAAAATATGTTTCAGAATAGAAGTGATCAGGAGAAGATGGTGCTGAAGGACAAATTCAGAAAGAGAAAGATGGATAAGGGTGACCCGATTCCAAAATGCTTGACGAATTTAACTCAATGTCGAGATGATCTTGGAAGTGTTGGGGTGATAGTTTCCAGGATGATTTGGTGAGCCTATCACTTCGAGGCCTTCCAAAGAGCTTGCATAGATACCGGTACTCAGTGATTGGGAGGCATAATATACTAGAGTGGGAGCGATTGTGGTCCAACTTCGTACAAGAAAATATTCGACGGAACACCAAAGATGGATCCTCATCAAAGAATGATGATGAGGAGAACCGTGCCTTGGATGGAAAGGTAAAGAAAGGGAAATGGAAGGAATCTCATTCCAAATCAGATTTTTCTCAGGTGGGAAGGAAGCGATACTTGTCAAAGGTAAAATTTTTTCACTTTCATAAGATTTTACACTATTCTACAAAGTGTCTGCATAAGAAGACTGACAAAAAACCCTCAGGAGGAGCGACATGTGAAGCACTTGCTTTACAGTTCTAGTTGGATTTAACCCTCATCGCTTGCATGGTGTCATCGGCGATGTGTTCAGTGTGGTACTTAGATAGTGGAGCCTCATTTCATATGCATGACAACAAAGAATTATTGAGTAAACTAGAGGAGAAGGATCTCTAGATGCACCTCGAGATGGGAGATTACGAGAGGTATAACGTTATTGACATAGGTACACTTACCTTTAAGAGAGAGTCATGTACTCCTCTCACATTAAAATATATCAAGCATGTTCCTCGTTTGAAGAAGAATTTGGTTTCCGTTGCTATGGTGGAAGTCTGTGGCTATGATGTGATATTTAGAAAAGGATAGGAATTCCTTCATAAAAAATACATGGGACAGGTGAATAAGATTAGGGTTCAAGTTAAGAACATCTAAAAATTGGATGTAGAATGTTGTGCTACCTTGAGCACGAAAGAAGAGAAGGTGGAGAGCCGAGACATGGGTGAGTTATGGTACAGGAGGTTGGGCCACCTACACCATGGCACTTTGAAGATCATGCAGTAGATTTATACAAGACTTCCAAATGGTGCACTTGAGCAACAATATACATGAAAAGGGTGTACATTGGGGAAGTATACCAAAGCCAAATTTAACAATAAGGAAATCTGAGCAAAGACGATCCTTGAGGGTGTTCACTCAGACATGTGTGAAATGTTCTCGACAGCTTCCACAACAAAACACAAGTATGATGTGATTTTTGTAGGTGAATTTTCATGCAAGTAATGTGTTTTCTTCAGGCAGAAGAAATATTAGAATTTCTCAAAGTTTTGTGAGTTCAAGGCACTTGGCGAGAAAGATAAATGGAATAAGGTGAAGGCTATGAGGAGCAGCATTTGTGGAGAATATGTGTCTAATGAATTCAAAAAGTTTTGTGCTTTATAATGAATTAGAAGGGTATTGATAACACCTCATAACACAAAAAAATGGGGTTGCAAAAAGGAATAATATAACTATTTTTGGAGCAACACGAGCGATGTTGCATGATCAGGGCCTATTGTTTTATCTGTTTGCAGAAGCATGCAACAAAAAAAAATTTATGCATAACAAAATTCCTCATCGAACACTTTGGATGGGTACACCAGAGGAAGCGTTTTCACGTAAGAGACCATATGTGTCACATTTTTAAATTTTTGGTTCATTATTTTATTTCCATGAGACCAAAGATGCTAGGAAGAAGCTAGAGCCAACAACTGAGTTGGGGATATTTTGGGGTACATTGATACACCTCACAACTATTGATTGTACTTTCCAGCACAAAGGATGAAAATGGTCAGAAGAGATGTGAAACTTGATGAAGCTAAGGCCATGGAAATTTCCTTTAAGAGAGAGCTTCAGTTGCATGTAGTCGAGGAGCTCTTGGCTCCAAAAGAAGAACCTCAAGATGTGAAGCAACCAAAAGCATAGGTGCAGAGAGTGGAAGCATCACTCATGCAAAGACATCCTAATATGGAAGGAAGCACACCAGAGAGGCTAACAGGTTTTTGCGTGATGCTAGAGAGAATGTGGGAGCACCCACATCACAACACAAGCAGAGAAGGTCCCTAAATACGTACACTAGCTACATGGCTCTTATGAGCGAAGGTGTAGAGATAGAGGCATCCTATTTTGAGGAAGTATTCTAACAACCAATTTGGGTTGATGCCTTAATTAAGGAGGTTGACTCCATTATCTGAAACAATGCATGGAAGTAGTCCCAATACTGGAGGCAAAGTCAATTGCAAGATCCAGGTGGATCTATAAGGTGAAGCAAGAAGCAGTTGGGAGTGTGGAGAAGCACAAGGAAACGTTTGTGGCTAGAAGATCCTCTCAGATGGAGGGTATTTATTATGATGAGACCTTTGCACCAGCCACAAGTTACTCATCAATCATATCCATCCTTGCACTCTTAGCATATATGGGATGGAATATACATCATATGGATGTAAATAAAACCTTCCTCAATGGGGTGATTGAGGAAGAGGTGTAAATTGAATTGTTGGAAGGTTTTGATACCTTAGATAAAGAGTCAAAAGTGTGAGTACTTAACAGAGAAATGTATGGGCTGAAGCAAGCACCTCATTCTTAGTACATTAGGATCAATAACTACTTCACTGGATTGGGCTTCACTAAGAGTGAAGCAAATGCGAACCTTTACCATATTGTGGTAGAAGGTAAAATTTTGATCACTGTAATTTATGTTGATGATTTGATACTAAGAGGTGATGCGAAACTCATCAAGTCTTATAAAGAGGATTTTTGGGATGGGGTCCCCTCTGGTCAAGTTTTTTGGGTATAATTTTGGTTATATTTAAAAATATGCATTGCATGCAGAAGTCAAGGGGCTTTGGGGCTGGTTAAAGCTCATTTATAATTGTAATGGGTGAAAAGGGAAACCATGAATCTCAAGCCATGTTTTGAGACCATGGTATGTGCGCGTCCGAAACATATAAATATGTACGAATTTGAGTTGAGTAAGGAAAATTAAGTATAGTCATGTTATGTTATGTTTGATGTTTTGATCGAATTTTTGGGCTAGTTTGTGTTCAGTCCGGGTGGAAAGGAGCCTACTGGCTGTGTGCACAGAGACCTAGTCCTGAGCTGTGTGCAAGGAATTTTATGTTGCGTGCACAGATGGAAAGTATTTAACTGAAGTGATGATCTATTAATAAAGAAGAACTTTTGGAAAATTCTGTTGCAATTTCTGTGTTTATGCATGAATATGTTGATTTAATTATCTGTGGATTACTATAAGTTATAGATCTGTTTATGTTTGAATGCATATTTATCTGAGTTAAGTATATGTGAAATATCTCGATGTTTGTGCAAGGACTGCGTCTCTGTTAAGTGTTTTATAGAAGAATTTTCTATGTGATTGTGCAAGTGTATTTTCACTTTGATAAGCTAGATCCAGCTGCATAATACTTATATGTTTTACGCATATCTGTTAAGGGTTTTTATCTGCATTTAGATTTGGTTTTATATGAAGTCACGTGTAGGCCGATAAGAATTAGATATGATAAGTAAGGTTAAGTCCACATCAAACGCTCCCTCTAGCTATGGAAACCTAGTTCCAACATGTTAGGTCCCTATATGACTGGTATAGTCCCTTATTATTGTTAGTGTAACCCCCTTATTGTTATTATTGTACCCTTGTAACCCCCATTTTTTTATTATTGTGCCCTTAAATTATTATTGTTAGGTCGGCTAGGATTACATTGTGGCCCACTAGGATTACATTATGTCCCCATGGACTCCTATATATAGAAAGGAGGTTTTATAAATTGTATCATCCAAGAATTGTTCATTTATGTAATGTATTGGAGGTTTCCCCCTCGAAGTGGCTCATTTTTAAGGCGTTGATATCTC
The DNA here is from genome assembly GCA_034641835.2 of Pinus albicaulis. Lineage (NCBI taxonomy): Eukaryota > Viridiplantae > Streptophyta > Pinopsida > Pinales > Pinaceae > Pinus > Pinus albicaulis. The sequence goes on from CM076579.1 coordinate 269,700,723, forward strand.
TTTTCTTCTATTTTTGGAGCTGGTTACACAACATTTGGTATCAGAGCTTCAGATTCTAGGGTTTCGCTGCTCCAAACAGGTCACCGTGGAATTTTCGCTATAAATTTTTTTCTACGAAGTTTCAGAAGCTAAAATTTTTAGGGTGCGAAGCCGAAATCCTGAGGAATCTTGTATAACAATTTCAAATCTTGGTTAGAAATATTTGCAGAGATATCATCTGTGGACGTTAGGTCTTGGTTCAGGCTCCTAAACAGGTCATCGTGGAATTTTCACTATAAATTTTTTTTTACGAAGGTTCAGAGTCTGAAATTCATATGGTACGAATCTGAAATCCTGAGGAAATTTTTCAAAAAATTTCAGAGCTTGGTTCGCAATATTTTTGGAGATATGATCTGTGGAATGTAGTGCTTTTTCAGGCTCCTGAATTTCATCTCAAAGAGGTGATCGTGGGAAAAGTTCAATAACTCTCTCTCTGGGCATCGAATTGGAGTGCCGTAAAAATTGGTTGCAAGTAAATGGACTGTAGTTTCTTGGCTATCAATTTCAGAGGCAAAAGACAAAACAGTGACACGTGGCAAGTCGTACAAGTTCACTCTACTGAACCATTCCATAATTAGGTCATTGTGGGAGATTGGACACAACTTTGTCTTGGAGAATTCAAATCAGGTCAGACCTATGGCATTCAAAATATAATTTAGAGGGGTATGTCATTGCTGAATTTCAGATATTGAAGTGCTACAATAACAAATATAATCCAATTTCAATATTGAGCTCCTCAAAAGCAAGAAAAAGGTGTGTATTTTTTTTCCGAATTGCATAAGTCTTGTTGAAGAATCAATTTGAATTGATTCCAAGGGCATATTGTAGAATAGATATCAGTATTGGGTTCTAAAATATGCCCCATAAAAATAATTTAACACCCATTAAGCCTTCAGAAGGCTCTACTATGACTGATGAAGATGAAGAATTGCAACATGATCTATCAAAATTACAAGAGCAAGTGCAACAAATTTCACTGTCGCAAAGAGCAACAAAAAATGAAATGGAAGTTTTGAAGAAAGGAGTGGAAGCTAAGATGGATGGCGTGCAAGCTAAGATAGGTATCATGGAAGCTAAGATGGATGGCATAGAAGCTGGCGTGGAAGCTAAGATGGATGGCATGGAAGCTAAGATGGATGACATGAAATACAACATGGAAAACATGAAGAATGATCTAAAAACAGACATCGAAGGTTTGACAAAGTTGATACAAGAAATGTTTCCTAATGGTGAAAAGATAGTAGAAGAACCTCATGATGAGAACAAAATCAATGTTAATCATGATTTCATAAAATCTAATGTTGGCGGGAAGAACCACCATATTCCAAAAATGGAAATGAGGAAGTTTGATGGAAAGGATCCTGTAACATGGATACTACAGATGGAGCAATATTTTTATCTCCATAACGTGCAAAACACACAAAAGGTACGCATTGCAACTTTACATTTAGAACAAAATACATTTGTATGGTATCGATGGCTTTGCTCCCGTAAAAAAATTGTCACTTGGTCAATTTTTACGGAAGAAATGATAGTACATTATGAGGATACAAAGAGCAACACCTTCTTTAGCCAATTGATAAATCTCAAACAAAAGGGTTTAGTGGGGCAGCACATTGAGGACTTCCAAAAATTGAATATAAGGGTAACTGATATTCCAGAGGAACACAAGATTGATATCTTCATAGGCACTTTAAAGGATAACATCCAACATGAAGTTCGCGTTTTGGAACCTGATTCATTGGAGAAGGCATTCAGGTTGGCAAGAAAAATTGAATGTAAAATTATGGCGACAAGGAAGCCTACCACTCATTTCTATAAAGAAGGAAGTGTTTCTACGCCTAGATTTCCACAACCTACAAGGTTGACACCACAACAATTGGAAGAAAAAAGAGCAAAAGGGCTTTGCTACAGTTGTGATAGCAAATACACTAAAGGTCATAAGTATGCTGAGAAGAAATTATTTTACATAGATTGTGAAGAGGAAGAAGAAAATGAACAAGAAGAGGATATACACCAGGAACCAGCCCTAGAAGAGGAAGAAATGAATCCGACCATATCGTGTAATGCACTGGCAGGAATTACCACTCCTCAAAATCTCAAGATAAAAAGACAAATCAAGAAGAAAAAGGTAATAGTGTTGATTGATTCAGGTAGCCCCCATAATTTTATTGATTGTAAGGTAGCCAAGGAATTAAATTGTTTCCTATACCCAGCACCAGAATGTCAAGTGATGGTTGCAAATGGAGGAACTATAAATTGCTCTGGAAAATGCCATAATATCAAGCTAACCATGGGGGAATATGTATTGACTAGTCCAATGATTTCCATTCCTATGGGAGGTGCTGATGTTGTACTAGGAGTACAATGGTTACAATCTTTGGGGACGGTAGCTTTTAATTTTCAAGAACTTTTCTTGAAATTCTTTTCAAAAGGAAAGGAAGTCGAATTACGGGGTATTGAAGGGAAGCCGGGAAGGATAATAAGCTCTAATGTCATGAAAAAGCTTCTAAAGAAAGAACAACGAGGCGTAATTTTACAATTATGCTCACTAGAATTTCTGACATCAAAATCATCTATTTCTATAGATCTCCAACAAGTCTTGGACAATCATTCCAAGGTGTTTGAAACTCCCAAAGGACTCCCACCTATTCGTGATCATGATCATGCTATTCATTTGATTCCAGGAAGTGTTCCTCCAAACATCAGGCCCTATAGATATCCTTATGTCCAAAAGAGCAAAATTGAACATATGATTGCAAAAATGTTAGAGGCGGGTATAATTCAACCTAGTCAAAGTTCTTTCTCTGCTCCTGTAGTATTGGTACACAAGAAGGATGGATCATGGCGAATGTGTCCAGATTATAGGGAGCTCAATAAGCTCACCATTAAAGACAAATTTCCCATTCCTATGATTGATGAATTATTGGATGAATTACATGGAGCAATTTATTTTAACAAGTTGGATCTTCGTTCAGGATATCATCAAATTAGAATGAAGACTGAAGATATTCTAAAAACAACATTTCGAACTCATGAGGGTCATTATGAATTTTTGGTCATGTCTTTTGGCCTGACCAATGCACCTTCTACATTTCAAGGGTTGATGAATTCCATTTTCAAACCCTTCCTTAGAAAATTTGTGCTAGTATTTTTTGATGATATACTAATCTATAGCAGGTCTTGGAAGGATCATGTTGAACATGTTGACAGGGTGCTCAAACTATTGCAGGAGAAACAATTATATGAAAAAACATCCAAATGTTTCTTTGGAGTACAAGAGATGGAATATCTGGGTCATATTATATCTCACGAGGGTGTTAAATTAGACCCTAACAAAATTAAAGCCATTAAGGAAGGGAAAGTCCCCACGACCATAAAGCAGTTGCGAGGATTTCTTGGGTTAACAGGGTATTATCGCAAGTTTGTTAAGAATTATGGGAGAATAGCAGCACCTCTAACAACATTATTGAAGAAAGATTCATTTTCATGAACTCCTGAAGCAACTAAGGCCTTTGAACATCTTAAAGAGGTAATGTGCCTAGCCCCGGTCTTAGCTACGCTAGACTTCACAAAAACCTTTCTTGTGGAATGTGATGCCTCAGGAAATGGAATTGGTACAGTTTTAATGCAGGAAGGAAGACCCATTGCTTTTGAAAGTCGTCCAATCAAAGGAAAGTATTTACAGAAACCTATTTATGAGAAGGAAATGTTAGCAATACTGCATGCACTAAAGAAATGGCGAACTTACCTAATGGGAAGACACTTCAAGGTAAAAAATGATCATGATAGTCTTAAACACTTTTTGGAACAACGACTATCTTCAGAAGAGCAGAAAAAATGGGTCACAAAGATGTTGGGTTATGAATTTGAAATAATCTACAAAAAAGGAAAGCTTAATGTTGTTGCAGATGCACTCTCAAGAAAGAATGAAGAGGTGGAAGCATTGCTTTGTGCCATTTCTATTATCCAACCAGATTGGATAACTCAAGCAAGAGATGAATGGAAGAAGGACAAAGATGTATGGATACTCATTCAAAAGTTGCAGCAAGATCCTAGTACATCTGATACATTTAGTTGAAAAAATGATTCCTTATGGTACAAAGATCGCTTATATCTTTGTAAGAATTCCCAACTAAAACAAAAGATTCTTCTGGAATTGCACACTTCTCCTTTAGGAGGACACTCAGAATTTTTAAAAACTTACCACAGGGTGAAGAAAGATTTTTTTTGGGATGGCCTTAAATCTGATATTCAAAAGTTTGTGGCGGAATGTTTGGTTTGCCAGCAGAATAAAGTAGAGACAATTAAGACCCCGGGACTTCTACAACCTTTATCCATTCCAAGTCAACGTTGGGAGGAGATTTCAATGGATTTTATCACAGGTTTACCTAAGTCTGAAGGAATAATGTCATCATGGTGGTAGTTAATATAATTACCAAGTATGCACACTTTTGTGCATTATCTCATCCATTTAAAGCAAGTACAGTTGCTACTACATTTATGGACAGAATTCAAAAGCTACATGGAAGCCCAAGGGTTATTGTGAGCGACAGAGATCCCATTTTTAATGGAAATTTTTGGATGGAGTTATTTTCTTGTTTGGGTACTCAATTAGCTCATAGCTCATCTTATCATCCTCAATCTGATGGTCAAACTGAGATAGTAAATAAATGTTTGGAATGATATCTTCGTTGTTTTGTATCTGATAAACAAACACAATGGGTCAAGTGGTTACCTCTTGCTGAATGGTGGTATAACACTTCCTTCCATACTGCAGCAAAAATGACCCCATTTATGGCACTATATGGATATCATCCACCATCCATCACATCATCTTTAAGGGAAAATTCGAAGGTTCAAGCAGTGGAAGATCACATCGAGCATCAGCAAGAAGTTCTCCAACTCTTAAAGGATAACCCGAATTTGGCACAAAATCGAATGAAACAACAGGCAGATCAACATCGTAGCGAGAGAAGTTTTGATGTAGGAGATTGGGTATTTTTACGGCTACAACCATATAAACAAATGTCCCTCAAGCAAGCTAAGAAGGATAATAAATTATCGTCAAAGTACTATGGTCCTTACAAGGTGTTGCAAAAGATTGGTACTATGGCATACAAATTGGAGCTTCCAGCTTCTTTGCGAGTACATCCAGTTTTCCATGTTTCATGCTTAAAGAAGGTTATAGGTGAAAATCTTCCAGTTCAAACAATATTTCCAGAACTTGATGAGGAAGGAAAAATCATATTGGAACCTGAAGCGGTCATGGAAACAAGAACTCGACAGCTACAGAATCGATCAATTTCAGAGTATCTCATCAAGTGGAAGAACTTACCCATTGAATATTCTACATGGGAGGATGAGAATTTTATACAGAAGCACCCAGAGCTACTCAAGCATTGAGGACAACACTTTTTTGAAGGAGAGGGGCATGTTAGGTCCCTATATGACTAGTATAGTCCATTACTGTTGTTAGTGTGACCCCCTTATTGTTATTATTGTACCCTTGTAACCCCCATTTTGTTATTATTGTGCCCTTAAATTATTATTGTTAGGTCGGCTAGGATTACATTGTGGCCCACTAGGATTACATTATGGCCCCATGGACTCCCATATATAGAAAGGAGGTTTTGTAAATTGTATCATCCAAGAATTGTTCATTTATGTAATGTATTGGAGGTTGCCCCCTCGAAGTGGCTCATTTCTAAGGCGTTGATATCTCTTTTCTTCTATTTTTGGAGCTGGTTACACAACACAACACCCCCCATATTTCTTTGGGTGAGACTTTGGTCTGCACTAGCAGATCACTGCCAAAAGGGCCCGTAGTTGGAGGATTTTTTTGATTGCACAAAACAATCTGAACCTGGGTCAAGACCCCTAAGACTCCTATGAAGCCAAGAATTCCGACAGACCAGTCAAAGGATGTATATAAAGACTAGGAGCCAACCACTATGGTGTAGACAGTTGACCTCCGCAACAATGAGGAGATGGGAGAAAAGAACGAAGACATTGTTGATGCACCATCGACGCCGTTTGACACATGACAGGAACCAAGAGAGGGCCTCAAACCACATTGGGGTCACGCAAAAAACGTAAAGCTTATAAGAATAATGAGAATGATCCAATTACCCCGACCGAGGGATATTTTGATAAAATTAGTGACACAACCTAGGCGATGACGAAAGATGTTTGGAGAAAAGTAGAGTCGCAGTACAAATCGGTAGTTGATGATGCATAACAAGGACTCCAGCAGCTTAGAGTGCAAGCCAATGCGATAAAAGTGAGTGTGGAGTAAGAAATCATGGGAAAAGTGAGTGAGTTGGCCATTTGGCACCAATCGAGTTCATAAAGCCGCATGTTTCAAGTTTCGGGCGTAGTGTGGAGTACTACTTGTATTTCTTAGACACTGTACTACTAGCATTACTCTAACAAATGATAGCCTCGGATTGAGTCACTCTTTGTAATAACAAAACGCTCCCGGATTGACATATTAATGTGAGGTAATTAGAGGTGAAAGAGACCCTTTTTATAGCTCTACACGTAGCACTTAAGATCAACAATCCATAGCTGTGTGCGATCATTCCTGAAGGATCTGAGGTTGGGGTTGACTTGTCCATATTTCCCAATGACAAATTGCATGCCTTGCATATGATGATAACATATGAGCTATAGTATGGAGAGTAAAAGGCATTCCAGGGCTCCACGACATCTCAATAGCAAGTCACCATAATGCTTAAAGGAAAACAACTAGCAAAGGATGTGTTCCACGCTGCTGAGACCAACGAGCCCATTTGGAAACAATTATCGATCAACTGTGTTCTGGCCTCCCCAAATTCACAATGCCAACTACTGGAGTGCCCATCGTCAAATTTGAAAATTTGGTAGCCGCATTAAGAGAAGAAGTCGCAACAATCCGAGCGGAGCTCAAGAAGAATATCACCAATTTGCAAACGAATTTGTAGCCCAAGACGCCTCCAAAAGTTCGCACACAACCTACCAAAGTAGTGCAGGAGTCAACTGCTAGCATATTTTGTACTGTGGATTCTTGCATCAAGTTGTTGGAGGAAGCCATGGGAATTTGGACCTCCGACCAAGGTGACCCCCTTATATAGAATCAGAAGACAAATTTGCGTGCTAAGGAATAACATTTTAATGAGATCTAGGTAGTTGTGCCTACCTTGGTGTTGGCCCAAATGTTGGCCTGATTGTAGGAAAGTAGCTAATCTAAAATGACTGTATTAGTTTTGCTATGCCAAGGGTCTTTCAGTTTTAAAAACATGTGCATAATTGATTCATTAGTTTGCATAAGGAATAAGGAGTTTTCCATGAATTATAGATGAAATTTTGTGATTTAGAAGCATAAATAACACTGAACAATAGTGTAAAACAGAGAAATAAGTCACCAAATGAAGTTTACACAACAGGCATGATGACGCAATTCACCCCTCCTGGGCTACATTTGCTGGTCCAACTCCTAATGACTTGTTCTTATTACATTATGCTCAAAATTTTGCTATTACAAGTAGTTATAGTGCTCTAATGGCTATTTTATCTGCACCAATGGCTTCATAATGCTCCAATTAGTAAAAAATGACGCTTCATTCACTCAAATTGGTCGAAAATTGAGCCTCCTACACTTTTTCCCAATATCTCCTAGGGGAACTCCACTAAATGTGGAGAACTCCAGTTAAATGGAGTTAATTTTAGGTTTACCACCCAATTTTGCATGCCCCTAACTCCTCCATTGATTAAATTGCATTTTAAGTGTAACGATTAGGGTGGTGGCCACATGCGCACACCCAACCGTTAACAAACCCGAAGGTTTAGCAGAACTCAGATCCAAACTCCAGTTAATGTTTTGATCAGGGTTAAGGGCCGTCAGTTAGGCTGACCGTTACAGTTTTTGTCAACCATGACATGTGACCGCACTCTGGGGATCGTTGGCTGGTTGGGACCACCGGTGTTTCCCAACCCCCAAACCTTGTTACAATCAACCATAAATAAAATCTGTGAACCTTATGGTTAAGTAACATTGTGTAGAGGAGTTGGTAGACCTGCGTGCATGCCCAGAGGGAGGTCAGGGGGTTGAGCCTTGCACCCTCCAACAAAATTTTATAATGAAGTTTCAGGGCCACGTGGTAGCCTCAGGGCTTGCCACGTGTCACCCTCTCATTGGCTCCTCTAATAGAAAATTGACACTTGTCAACCAAAGACTGTTCCGGTGGAAGGAATATTTTGAGGAATATTCTCTTTTTTGCTGACTGTGCATCCCAGTAAAACCTAGTCAAACTATCGTAATTTTACCAGTTTTCCATTTCAATCAGAATGCAATAAATTCCTCATACGACATCAATTTTTTGAACCATTCACGGCGCTGGAATTAGGAAGACGAGATCTACGCAACCACTATGGTTCCAACCCAATATTGTAACATTGAATTTTGAGCAAAACTTATGAACTCTTGATCATTCCTCCCCATTGGGAAGATTTTGGACCCCAAAATACTTGATTACCTGTTCGGTAGATGAGGGTACAACTCCCTCACCTTTCCAATCTCCATCTATTTTGCCTTGCTTGATTTATTTCCTTTGAGCCCAAATCGAAGGTAGTCAACATTTCCCCTCTTTGATGCTCTTTTCCTCCTATCAAGAATTATATCTTCCCTGACCTCATCTAGAAATTCTGGTGAGAAATCTTCAATAGAAGGTAGTTGAACATAACTTCCTTGATCGTTGATCAAAGGAGGCTCATACAAGTGTAAGTTTTCAACATTAAAAACTGAATACATTTTCATGTAAGAAGGAAAATAAATTTGGAATGCATTATTACCAACTTTTTCTATGATCTTGAAAGGACCATAGTGAATGGGTGTGAGTTTTTTACCTTCCCCTTACATCCTTTGTTTGCTAATGTGAAACCATATCTCATCTCCCTCTTGAAACTTGTGATCAACCCTGTGTTTGTCATGCCTCTCTTTGTATTTTCTTTGATTTTTCTCAAGTTTTTCTTGAACTTGTAGATGTATCATTTGAATTTTCTCAATGAAATTTTGAGCCTTATCAATATCACTATGGCCATCAATTGCAACATCCTTCCCAAAGATGAAGTCTAATGGTGACTTTGGAAAATACCCAAAGCATGCTTCAAAAGGTGAGGTTTTTTCTAAAGAGTGCTTTTCCCGGTTGTAAGCGTGCATAATGTAATGTAGTTTTTCATCCCACAACTTAGGATGCTTGCTGCAATATCCTCTCAATAGATGCATAACTATTCTGTTCACCACTTCGGTTTGTCCATCTTTTTTTGGATGAAAAATGGTACTCTTTTTCAATTTTGTGTCCATCATTCTCCATAGATTTGACCGAAAATTCCCAATGAACTTGGAATCCCTATCGCTAACAATAGAAGTGGGAAATCCAAAAGGAACCCAAACATTTTGAAAATAAATTTCAGCAGTATGTTCATCAGTAATGGTCTTCTTACATGGCATAAGTATACACATTTTACTGAATCTATCCACAACTACAAAAAGATAATCATGTTTCTTTCTTGACATAGGTAGGCCTCCAACAAATTTCATGGAGACACTCTCCCATGGCCTCGATGGTATTGGTAGTGGCATGTACAATCTAAGCTTCCTATTACTAGGCTTACTTTTTTCATACATAGAAAAAACTATTATAAAACGTGACACACTATCTATCATGTGAGGCCAATAAAAATACCCCTGTAGATGCGCCACTGTTTTTCTTACCCCAAAGTTTCCAACAATAAGAGAAGAATGAGCTTCTCTCATGACACTTAGCCTCTCTCCATGTGGAATACATAGCTTTCCAAAATGAAACAACAAATTTTTATGCATGTGATAATCTCTTTCTTCGACTTGATTCCCTTCACTCAAAATAGCATACACATCTTTGAAATCAACATCATGTGCATATTTTTCTATGTAACTCTCATGTACAACATAATCATTTTTGAGTAAAGTAGAAGCAGTAATGATTAATCTCGAAAGCATATCTGCAAATTTATTGAATGTACCTTTTTTGTACCTTATAACCAAGTGAAATTTTTGAAGAAATCCCATCCACGTGAAATGTCTTGATTGCTGCAATTTTTTTTGTGACTGCAAGTATTGTAATGGTTGGTGATTAGTGTGTACAATAGTCTCTTTACCCATCAAGTAGTGTTTCCACTTATATACACTTTTTATCAATGTATATTTCTTTGTCATATGTAGTATAATTAACCACAACACCATTAAAGGTTTCTGAATGAAAGACGATAGGCTTACCATGCTGCAAAAGGACTGTGCCTATGGCATATCACTAGCATCAGTTTGTATCTTGGATGGTTGTCTCAAATTTGGTAGTGCAAAGACTGGAGTTGAACTGATCTTGTCTTTTAAAGCTTCGAAAGCTTGCTACTATTTTCCTCCCCATTGGAAGCCTTTCTTCACACTTGTCACTGCATGCATAGGAGAAAAGTTACCAATAAATTTCCTCCAATATTGAGCTACACCTAAGAAACTTCTTACCTCAGTAAATATTTTGGGTGTGGGCCAATTCACAATGGCCTCCACTTTAAAAGGATCAATCCTCAATTCTCCTCCTACAATATTTCCCAAATAGAAAAAATAAGTCTTTCCAAACTCACATTTTGACATCTTAAGAAACAATTTCTCTTTCTTCAAAATATCAAGAACTCTATTTACATGCAAGACATGATATTATCTTGTTTTGCTGAAAATAAAAATGTCATATAAGTACACAATAAAAAATTCATCAAGGAATGGTTGAAAAACATTATCCATAACCCACATAAAAATTTTCAGTGAATTACATAAACCAAAAGGCATAACTAGCCACTCAAAGAGACCTTGTTTGGTTTTCAATGCATTTTTCCATATATCACTTTCTTAAATTACTACTTGATGATATCCAATTCGTAAATATGGCTTAGTGAAAAACTTTTCTTCTTTCAGTTGATCAAGAAAATCATCTATTCTTGGGAGTGGGTAATGATTTTTTACAGTAATTTTGTTCAAAGCTCGATAATCTACACACATGCGCCAAGTCCCATATTTCTTTGGTATCAAGACAATGGGTGAACCACATGGAAAATTTCTTGGCCTTATGATACCTTTATCCAAAATCTCTTTGATTTGCCTCTTTATTTCAGCATTCTCCATTATCGACATGTGATTCATACTGATGTTTTGAAGAGGAAAATCCTATTGCAACTGAATCTCATGTTGAATTTCCCTTTTTGCAGGAAATCCTGTTGGCTCATGAAACATCTCATGATGCCTATTAACCACATCATATAATTATGATTTCAACTTAGGATCACATCCCTCAAAATATTCATGATTAATATCATTTTTGGGCTTAATACTAAGAAGAAAAAAATTATTACTTGAATTTACTAGCCTCTTGACCTGTCCAGCATTTACCAAAGCAATGTTTGTCTTCTTGCGGTGTGCTCTAACAATGAACTCCTTGCCATTTGAATAAATGATACTTCTTCTGATGGTGATAGAAGACCTCTTTCGTGTCATACAAGTAAGGAATCCCTAATACAATTCCAGTTATGTCAAGCGGAACCACATCTAATTCAACTGTGTCAAAACATCTTGCAGTGATTGCAAACCTCAATATACATTTCCTTGTAACCTGTACATTTGCATCCTTACAATTCCAACCCAATGGATATGGTTTTGGATGTGGTATGGTCTCAAGGTTAAGTTTTTTGACCAAATCTTCAGAGATTAAGTTTGTTTGTGACCCACTGTCAAATAGAGTGTCAATCTTGGTATGCTTGGATATGACCCTCACATGAAACAGTTCTATTCTTTCTTCTTCATTAGGAGTGTTTATGTGACATTTTTTTGTACTGGTAATGGGTTTAGTTTCAATTTCTTTTCCCTTCATGTTATTCAATCCCATGGCTGTAATTTTAGTCATGTTGAGTTGTAGCAGCAGTTTTTTGTTTCCCTTTGTTATTGGGTTTCTTTGGCCTCAATTCTGGATGTAATTTCCAAAAATGAGTTTCATCATGGCCTTCTTTTGAAAAATGTTTACAAGTCACTTTTTCTCCCTCTTTCTTAACAGATGAATTTTCTTTGTTTTTACCTTTTGGGGTCCTTTCCTTAGATTTACCCTTAAAAGGTGTCTTCCTACCCTCTTTAGGAATTTTCTTCCCTCTAGCTTCTAGATTTGTGGCCTGAACACAAAATTCATCTAGACTAGTGGGGTTAAACATGAGAAAGTTCATAAACATCTCTTCTCACAAGCTCAATAAAGAAGAGGCAGAGGTCCTAGGAAAAGGGCTCAATTTTGCCTTAGCCTCGAGTCGAATTCCAAAGGAAGAGATCGTCTGCAGCATCAAAGATGGTATCAATTGTTGAGCCTCAAAATTGTGCTTTCCTTCACCTCATTTTACCTCATTTTCCCTTGTCCATTTCTATCTTAAACCCAATTGATCAATAAATATAGTTAAAATTACTTCTAGAATGATTTACATGACTGACTTGTTGAATTTTGTGATTTTTTCCATTGTTAAGCATTTTGACCGGAACTAGCTGCAGAATGCAGAAATTCCGTAGCTAACCGGTGATTCTGCAGCTACCTTCATGTTTGAGTATGTTCCAGGTGGCCTCTTGAGAAAAACCGCATATGGGCATGATCCACGTCCTGTCTACATGGTTCGTTGCTCATCATGGAGGAAGAAATGGATTCTGGGTATGGTTTTGAACGTGGGGAACACATTTATGTAGGAAGACTCCTACTAGGACTGTTTCAGTCCAGATGTCTTTTCTTCTTCACGCAGCCACTTCAAAGACTCCTAACGTGATTCGGATTAGGAAAGACATTGTTCCTAAATTGTTGTAATTATTGTTACGTGCATTTGCTTTATAAACTCTTGGGAGACCGAGAGCTATGTTAGAGATTTTATATTAGATTTGCTGCTAGATTTTGTTTAAACTCTGTGTTACGTCCTTGAAGACGCAGAGTGTTATGTTCAAACTATTGCATCGTTAATGGAGCAGACAAAGTTATTTTGAAGGTGTGATTTAATTTGGAGTTGAATGTCGTCAAGTGGTAGAGGGCCCCTGCCTCTTGCACGGATTTCTTTTGCGTAAATTAGATAAGTTTTCCTAGCTGCCTTTACGTTTTGCATTTGAATTGGTAGTTGTTTTGTTTTAGCTACTGTAGTCGTATTCATTCTAGCTCTTCCACAAGAAGACACTCTTCCAACAGATTAAAATGACGAATGTTGAATGACTATGGTATTGTAGGATTAGGAGTTGAATTTATAGTTGTTTTAACTAGATACTGTAGTTATATTCATTCCATCTCTTCCACAAGAAGACACTCTTCCAACAGATTATAATGATGAATGATGAATAGCTATGGTACTGTAGGATTTAGTTGTAGTTTTTGCTGTTCACTATCACAGTCACACTTGTTCTAATCACCCTTCCACAAGAAGAAACTCTTCCAAGAAATTCTTAAGAAGTTCAAGACATGACCGTGATAATGAATGATTTAGTTGTGTGTTTGTACTAAGTATCATCTCTCTTCTTGCTCTTAAACGCTTGCCCAAGACATCATAATGACGAGTAGGGTATGGATATGATAACTTAGTTTTTCATCTGCTTTCAGTCTATTTGCTTGCAATTGCATCCAATTACACAGTCAAAATTGTTCTACCTCTTCCAAAAGAAGGAACTCTTCCAAAATATCACTAATGATGAACAAACAGATTGTGTAACTTCATAGAATAATGCATGTTAGTATAGTTAGAACGCTCCGGAGTTTCATTGCATTTAATTCATGTACAGTTACTTTGTTTCAAGTTTGATGATGACTTATAGTTCAACATTGTTCTAGTTTAGTGGCATCTTAGGTTCATTCTTAGATTAACTCATTACACTTGCATCTCATATTCAAATTGTCATCCATTGCACAATAAATTACTTTAGTTGTTAGGATTATCAAGAAAAGCCTTCATTATTCACAAACATCTTCTTGTTCTAAAAACTACAAATGATCTATAGCCATAGGAACAGAAGACAACATCACTATAAGGTCTGAAATCTCTCTGTAATTTCCTCATCATTTCATAAACAGAGCTCTTCCTCAAAAGAACTACTTTGAACAAGAAACCAATAATTCTTTGAGTATAGGTTCTGTGACATTCAATTAAATTGCAGAATAGAACTAGGAATTAATCATAGAATAGAAGAGCTTAGGACAGAGTATTGCATCATTAGTGTTTAACTGTTTAGTTAGAGGATTTTCATATTTAGTGATCATTTCTCAAGTTTAGTTTGTGTCATTGGCCTAAAAAGTCATTATCAAGCTTTTGCTTTTATTTATTCATAGTTTAGATTCTGCTTCAGTGTTTCCAATTGCATTTGCCATTCCATACATTAGGCTTAACTCTGTTTTGACCACCAACCCTTTCCATTAGTTTTCTAGACATTTCCATTGTGAACATAAAAATCACCAAAATACCAAAAACATCATAAATCATCACAAAAGACCAAAAACATCACAAAACACCACATACAACGCATTAGGAAACAAGCACCTAGGTACATATGGTACACTTCACTTCAGCAGTTTACAAATCCTGGTTGACAATTAAATGAGCTCAGTTTAGGAGACTAGATTGAGACCCAACATCAATACCTTAGAAGATGAAGAAAAGGATCTAATAAGGCAATAATGTGCCATCATTCTCAAAAAACCAAGACATCCTAAAAGTAATTTAAATAAAGATCAACTTAATGCCATTAAAAACCTTAGGCAGAATGATAACATTGTAATACTTAAAGCAGATAAAGGAGGGCCGAAAGTGGTTATGGAAAAAGAAGAATACATCAGTAAGATGAGAGACCACCTCTACAATAGTGGTAGCTATAAAAGGCTAAAAGAAATATCGATTTCCAATATTATAAAAACTATTAAAAAAGCTATTAAAGAGTCTAACCTTGATGAAAAATTAAAAAACAACCTATCACTGGATAATGAAATCACCACTCGTATCTATGGAGCACCTACAATTCACAAAGTTTGTGCCCCCCTTAGACCTATTGTTAACACTATCGGGGCTCCTATTTATGAATTAGCCAAATACGTAGCTAACGCTTTAGTGCCTCTCGTCGGAAAAACCAGCTCGTACATCAAGGACTCCAAACATTATGTGGATTTCATTAAAAATGATAATGTGGAGCTTGGTGAAAATATTCTAAGATTTGATGTGGTCTGGATCTTTACAAAAATCCCCTTAGATGAAGTTGTCAAGGTTGTCAAAGAAGTTTTACATCCTCAAACTGCAAAGTTCGATGAAATATGTATGCCCTCAACTTTATTCACATTCCAAGGAGATATTTTTAAATAAACATCAGGAGTAGCCATGGGATCTCTGCTATCCCCCATAGTGGCTAATATCTTCATGGAAAGATTCAAAAAAAGGGTCATTGACTCGTACCCACTAAAACCAAAATTTTGGATTAGATTCGTGGATGACACCATTGTCGATTGGCTTCATGGAGTTGAAGAACTTAAGAAGTTCCTAAACCAGCTCAATAGCTTATCCAAGGATATGCAATTTACTATGGAAGATGAATATAACAATTGCATTCCATTCTTGCAAATTATACTCATCAGAAATAAAGATGGATCCATTGGACATAAGGTGTTTAGGATCCATTGGAAATAAGGTGTATAGAAAGAGGTCACACACTGGAAATTATCTCCATACAAATTCACACCATTATCCAACTCAAAATATGGGATTACTCATGACTCTTTTCACACGAGACTTCAAGATTTCTGATGACAATCATGTTGAAGAAGAAATTGCATATTCAAGAAAGAAATTCACTAATATGGGATATAGAAACAGAGACATCATCAAAGCCACACAAAGATCCAGATTAGGAAATAAAATAAATCCTCCAGATGAAACCCTTAACTCTAAAGCATACCTTCCTTAAATTCAAGGGGTCATCAAAAAGCTAGCCAAAGTTCTCACAAAAAATAATATGGGAACCTCGTTTAAGTCGCTAATGAAAATAAAAAAAAAGGATGAAATATGTCAAAGAAAACCCTGATCCACTCCAACAAAAGGTTGTATACCAAATAAATTGGTTGTGCGAGAAATTTTATGTTGGAGAAATAGGAGGATATTTCAATATCAGGCTTAAAGAACATTGTGCTCAAATAAGAATTGGGAGAGCCAAAAATTCTCACTCTAATAAGATGCATCACCACATCTGCCTGGAAGATGTTGGGTGATTTCCAATTAAAATCATTATTAGAAAAATAAAATGCATCAGGCGTTGGAAATCATCAAACATCCGGAAAACCTCAACAGGGACGGTGGTTTGGAAGTTAGTAGAAATTTGGTCCCCTTATTTCCCCACTATTAAAAAGTTCCTTTCCGTTGTTTTCGCCACCCCACCAACCTCCCCACCACCTCCCCTTGAACTAGGTCATCCTTGGGCTCCCCTGCTGCACTCTCTTACCCTTCCCTTCTTAGACCCTTGACTTCCTCTTCATTACTCTTCTCCCCGCCTTCCTCCTCTTCCCTTTCATTAACCCTAAAGACCCCATGTTGACTCTCCTCTCAGCTCTTCCCTCTTCCCCATCCCTTCACAACAACCCCATCCTTTGGTCCCTTAGTACCATTCTACAATAATTCCCCTAATATTAAACCTCTTTAAAAAACTTTAACATTTAACTAATGTCATAAATAAGAATAAAGAATTTGAATCACTAATATCAATATTAATTAACGAATATTACTAGTGATAGTTAAGATTTAACTATTCCTAATTATATTATAATTAAGATTGATATTAATAATAATAATATTATTAATATCATTTAATATTAACCCACTCATTAAAAAAATATAATATTTATGTAAATTTCACA
Organism: Pinus albicaulis; assembly: GCA_034641835.2. NCBI lineage: Eukaryota > Viridiplantae > Streptophyta > Pinopsida > Pinales > Pinaceae > Pinus > Pinus albicaulis. The sequence goes on from CM076579.1 coordinate 269,717,714, forward strand.
ATAAAATTAATAGTAGTTAGCTCTAATATTAACATTAATTAGCAAATATTATCAATAATAGTTAACTTCCTCACTATTATCCTATTAATATTAGCATTTTGAAATATATATAATATCATTTTAATATTAACCCAACCTTTAAAAACCTATATTATTTATCTAATAAGAAAAAGATGATGTGACTCTAATATTAATATTAATTAAACAAATATTATTAGTAATAACTATACCATTCTTAATTAATATTATAATTAATATTAATATTTTAAGTAATAAATAATAAGTGATTTATTATAATTATAATAACATTTCAAAATTAATCATCCATAATTAATTCAAATAGCCATCATTACTTAGAGTGTGATCTTATATTAATTATAATACATTTATATAATCCTCCCTAAAAAGCAATATTTACTTTCTAAAATCCTAATAATTTTAAATTAAAATTAATTATAAAATTTACTTTCTAAATTCTAATAATTTTAATCTAAATTAAAATTAATTCTAATAAATTAAAATGAACTTTAAACATTAATATAAAAACATAATTTAATTTAGAATAATGATAAAATAAAAATTTACTTAAATTAACGTTATATTTTATTTACTTGACATTTTCTGGTCAGCTCACACTCACTCCTCATGCGCTTCTTATATTTATATTTATTGCATCTAACCTCCTCTCTTCTTGGAATAATTTTTGCTGATGATGGGTCTTGATCTAGACCCGAAACGTAGATGCAAAAATGCATACTGTGGAGATTCTGAATTCAATAACTCAAAACTCACACCACATAAACCTTCAAACTATAAATGAGAATAGTATGTTTTAGGTAGCTATGTAAGCCTCCTATGTACTTTAGCAAGGTGTCTTGGGTCTACAAATCCACCCCTAATAAAAGATCACTTCTCCTAAATTCCTGGGTGTATTCTTGCACATTTGGTCCCTTTAACAGCCTAAAGTTCTACTAGTTCATGCTAGCTTTTTGCATATGAGCTAGTGGATAAAACTACCTTTTAATATCAGCAATAAAATATGACCACGATAGAAAAATATTACCATGCCCCTTGATTTCCTCCTGTGTCTTGGCTTCCCACCAAACAAGTGCTGAATCTTCCATTCTCAAAGAAGCTAATTGATTTTTTGTATCATCATCTTGAAGGTTTTGTATTCTTAAATATACCTCCAATTGTCGAATCCAATTATCTAGCTTGTCTGCATTTATTTCACCATTAAACATTGGAAATTTGAACTTAAAATCAAGTTTTAATAAAGGATATTTACAAGTGCTCTTGGAATTCTGTGGTTGATGTACTGAAGAAGAGGTATAAGACGATGATGATGATGAGGGTGAATATGGTGACCCTCCATTGCCTCCATTTCCTCCATTTCCCTTCTTTGAATTGTATTCATCATTTTTACCTCCTGAAGATCCATGTCCTTCCTTGTGGATTTTAGATCCTTCTCCTTCTAGTCTCTCATTCCTTTCTTGATAAATAATTCTAACCATCTCAGTCATGTGAAGAAATGATTTCCTAAACACTCTTTATTCTTCCTTAGGGTCAACTTCTTCATGAATTTATCCTTCCTCATGGGGCATGCCTAGTTCACTTCTTTAGGAGGTGAACTAGGTGGTGGAGATTCTGGAAATCTTGCTCTTTTTTGCTTTGGCTCCTTTTGAGACCCTCCTGCTTCCAACAGTTTGCCTTCTCCCCTTTTGAGCTTGAGCCTTGTAGCATGTAAAACTTACAAATAGTTCAAAAATTATTTGCACTAAACAACACTAGAGAAAAAACTCTAGATCTCATACCATTTGATCTGAAATGACTGTATTAGTTTTGTTGTGCTAAGGGTCTTTCAGTTTTAAAAACATGTGCATAATTTTTTCATTAGTTTGCATAAGGATTAAGGAGTTTTTCCATGAATTATAGATGAACTTTAGTGATTTAGAAGCATAAAATAAGCATAAATAACACTGAACATCAGTGTAAAATAGAGAAATAAGTCACCACATGAATTTTAGACAACAGGCATGATGAAGCAATTCACTCCTCCTGGGCTACATCTATTAGTCCAACTCCCAATGGCTTGTCCATATTTCATTATGCTCCAAAATTTTTCTATTAAATGTACTTATAGTGCTCTAATTCCTGTTTTATCTACACCAATGGCTTCAGAATGCTCCAATTAGTCAAAAATGACTCTTCATTCACTCAAATTGGTCGAAAATTGAGCCTCCTACACTTTTTCACAATATCTCCTAGGAAACCTCCACTAAATGTAGAGAACTCCAGTTAACTGGAATTAATTTTGGGCTAACCGCAAAATTTTGCATGCCTCCAAATCTTCCACCGATTAAACCACATTTTAAATGTAACGGTTAGGGTGGTGGCCACATGCACACCCCCAACCGTTCACAAACCCGAAGGTTTAGCGGAACCCAACTCTGAACTGCAGTTAATGCTTTGATCGAGGTTAAGGGCCATCGGTTAGGCTGACCATGACAGTTGCTTTCGACCGTGGCATGTGACCACACTCTGGGGACCTCTAGCGAGTTGGGACCACTGGCAGTTACCAACCCCCAAATATCATTACAATCAACCATAAATAAAACCCGTGAACCTTATGGTTAAGTAACATTATGTATAGCAATTGGTAGACCTGTGCGCACGCCCGAAGGGAGGTCAGGGGGTCGAGCTCTGCACCCTCCAACAAAATTTTATAATGAAGTTTCGAGGCCACATGGTGGCCTTATGGCTTGCCATGTGGCACCATCTCATTGGCTCCTCCAATAGAAAAGTGACACTTTTCAACCAAAGACTGGTCCGGTGGAAGGAATATTCTCCTTTTTGTTGATTATGCATCCCAGTCAAACCTGGTCAAACTATTTTAATTTTACTATTTTTCCATGTCAATCAAAATGCAATATCTTCCTCACACGACATCGTTTTTTTGAAACGTTTGCGGCACTGGAATCAGGAATATGAGATCTATGCAACCATCATAGTTTCAACCGAGTCCTGTAACTTTGAATTTTGAGAAAAACTTATGAATTCTTGATCAACCAATCCATTTAGGAATAAATCGACACACTGTGCTAACATGAGTAGTTTTTAGAAAATAGAATGCAACCTTGGGATAAGGAGGCTTTTCAGTTCTCCCAGAGCATCAATGGTGCCCTTAGAGACTTGCATCTTACCCAAATAAGTATTAGCCTCACAGCAGAGGAGCCAAAAATAGAGAAATTGGTCGAGGAAGCATAGAACACCGTAGCTCAGGGCACCAGCATCCTTCAACCATTCCAAGTTTCCATTCAGACACTGAAAGACAAGGTGCAAGATCCTAGAACAAAGTGACTCAGGATGAGTCACTAGATTGTATTTGGGGACTGTTGGGATGGGGTCCCCTCAGGTCAAGTTTTTTGGGTATAATTTTGGTTAAATTTTTTCAAATATGCACTATGCGCAAAATTCAAGGGGCTTTGGGGTGGGTGAAAGCTCCTTTATAATTGTAATTGGCGGAAAGAGAAACCATGAGTCTCAAACCATTTTTTGAGACCATGGTATGTGCACCTCCAAATCATATAAATATGTAAGAAGTTGGGTCGAGTAAGGATAGTTAAGTTTAGTCATGTTATGTTATGTTTGATGTTTTGATCAAAGTTTTAGGCTAGTTTGTGTTCGGTCTAGGTAGAAATGATCCTGCTCGCTGTCTGTGCAAATACCTAGTCCTGAGCTATGTGCACAGAAAGAAAGGATTTTACTGAGGTGAGGATCTATTAATAAAGAAGTTTTGGCAAATTCCATTGCAATTCCTATGTTTATGCATGATTATGTTGATTTAATTATTAGTGGATTACTTCAAGTTATAGATGTGTTTTTGTTCGAATTCACATTTATCTATTTAAGTATATGTGCAATATATATATATATATATATATATATATATGTTTGCACAAGGACTGCATCTGTGTTAAGAGATTTACAGAAGAACTGTATATGTGATTGTGAAAGTGTTATTTCTCTCTGATAAGCTAGATCTAGCTATTATATTGATTTGTTTAACACATATCTATTAATGGTTTCTATCTACATTTAGATCTGGGTTTCTGTGAAGTCTCGCACATGTCGATAAGAATTAGATCTGATAAGTAAGGTTAAGTTCACATAAAACGATCCCTCGGGATGGGGAAATATGTTTCTAACTCCCCCCCATACTGCTTCAGTGAGAGTTTGGTCTACACAAGTAGATCATTGTCAAAAGGGAGAGTAGCTCGAGGATTTTGTTGGTTACACAGAACACTCTGAACCTGGGTTAGGACCCCTCAATCCAACAAGGATGTTTTAATATGATTTGAGATTAAGGAAATGGGGCTCTTGAACTATTTCTTGGGACTATAAATATGGCAAGGATATTGGGATCTATCTGTATCTTAGGGAAACTATGCCAACGAGATTCTTAGGAAGTTCCACATGGATGGAGAAAGACCCATGGACACTCGTCTAGAAAGAAATTGGAGGAAGGAGGATGCTACTTCAAGTGAAGTATTAGATGTTACTGTCTAATTGAAACTTGTGGGTTAACTCATTTATTTTGGGAACACACGACCAGACATATGCTATGCAGTTAACCAACTTAGTCAAGTTATGGTTAAGCCTACCAATCTCTTTTGTAAGGCAGACAAGTATGTGTTGAGATACCTTAGAGGCACTACAGAGTTTGGGCTATGGTACAGAAAAATAGAGGGGTTGGAGCTTCAAGACTTTAAATATGTATATTAGGTAGGGAGTCCATACGAGAGGAAGATCAGATTAGGGGGAATTTTCAACATAGGATCAACAATAATTTCCTAGTACAACAGGAAAAAAATTCCTGTTGCACTCAGTTTAGTAGTGGAAGAGTACATGGTGGCCAGTCAAGAATCATGTGATGCCATTTGGATGAGGAAGATACTTTTGGGTTTGTTTTTTGTACAAATGGAGTCGACGGTGATTTATTGTGATAACGAGAGTTGCATCAAACTCTCAGCTAATCCAGTTTTTCATGATAGGTCCAATCATATTGATATATGGCATCACCATATCAGAGATTTTGTGCAGAGGCAGATTATGTCATTAGAGTACATTCCTATGCAGGAGTAGGATGCAGAAATATTGGTGAAGTCACTCTCAAGAAGGAAATTGGAGTTCCAAAAAATCAGGATCGAGGTAGCAACCAATCCCTTTCTTTTTGATAGGGTGTATTGAAATTGGAAATAAGAAAGTATTCTAATTTAATTTTCCCCTAATTAAATTAGAAGGAAATTGGAATTATACATCACATCACAGCTTGTACGAGTTATCTGAGTTAGGAATAGTTATTTGGCTCATTCAATTCGAGTTGAGAGTCAAACTATATGCAGGTATAGTTCTTCCTAAATTTTAGGTGGTCCAATTGTAGTTTATTTTGAGTTGTAATTAGTTAACTCAATTATTTGAGTTAAAATTAGTTTAACTAGTTCTAACTGAGAGATGAGCTAGTGATAGGTCCAATGATTTAAATATGATTTAATTCACATGCACTGATCAATTAGATAATTGATAATTAATTATAAATAACTATTACATGTCAGTTATAAGGAAGGCCCCATTGAGATTGGATTTAAAGGGAAGATAACTATCAATTGTATAATTAGAAAATTGTATAGGTCATGCACGAGGCCAACATGATGCCTTAGACGAATTGCGCAATCAATTCTTTGGAATTTCCTAATTAATAAGGCCATAATTCCTCCAAGAATGCATAAGAAAGGCTAAGAAATCCATGGCAGGAAATTGGTTAAGTATCAAACCATTTGTATTGGGATTAGAGTGAGACCATAAGAGATAGTGCAAAGGTTTCTCAGGAAGGGAAATAAAATTGTAGTGTTTCATATTCTTGACTTAATGAAATAAACATATAGCGATTTTTTTAGCTAGGCCTCCCCAGATACATATTTGTGTTGTGTGATTGAAATTATTTCTCTTTCTTGGTCATGTAATTGTGTGATCGTATTTGGTTTCCGCAAATTTGTAGAATTTATTCAGTATTTTGTTTTATTATATTACAATATCAGTTGAATCTATTTATATATTTCTTCAATTTCTTCCCTTTCCCATTCTTTGCCTTTCCATCAAGGCACAATTTTCTTGTTCCTCACCCTTGGACGAGGTCCCATATTTAGTGTTCCATCTTGTCTCCTCCTGTACCAAATAATACCATAATATTTCCCATTTTGGTAGCTTCTCCCTCCCATTTACTGAATCCTAGTAGATGTGCCAACTCTTGGGAAGGACTAGAAGTTCTAGGCTTATGAGATCATATTCTACAACTGTAACACCAACACTCCCAAGTTCATGATGAAATTTTGTGAACCTGCTTAGGTATTGTGGTATTTTGTTTCCCTTTGGCATATTGATATTGCAAAGCTTTTCCTTGAGTGCCAAATTCCTGTGGTCACTACTGTTCTGGAAAAAATATTTCAATGCTTTTCACATTTCATACAAAGTCTCTTTCTCATGGATATTAGAGATAATATGGTTTCTTACTCCCTCCAATATTATCCTCCTCGACTTGGCTACACTCTTCTTCCAATCTCCCAGATTTTTAGAATCAGCGACTGTCAGTCTTAGGATATCATTATCAATGAATTCCTTCAACCCATCAGGGAAAATTTTAGCGGCTAATATTCACAGGTGGGATAATTTTCCATGCTTTAAAAAAAACAAAGATTTGTGAATTTTCAATTTTTTAGAATATGATTTTCCCAAATTTTATAGTATATGAATATTTTACCTTAGAAATAGCCAAAAATTAATAGATTCTATACAAAATCATTATAAATATGAATATTTTTACAAAATTATCGCTAATCCTTTTACAATTTTCATATTAGGAACTAGTAATATTCGCCAAGAATTTTGAACTTTAAGATAAATTTATTTCCTTGAAATTTTCCCTGCAACCCATTATCTTCCAGGATTTCCTCCATGCAGTCCTTCAAAGAAATATAATTCGAGATACCCTCAAAGAAATATAATTCGAGATACCCTCAAGTGCATACTAAAGCCTTAGACCATAGAACGCCATCCTGCCAGCTCTGAATAATTGATCTTGCAATTTTGATCCTCCTACAAAGAAAACTTTGAATTCTCTTCTCTACCGTGAATCTTGTTCTGATACCATGTATAATTTTAATGTAGATTCAAAAATTCTCATGTAATATATTAAAACATAAGACTCAATTATACTCTACTCATTTGCGAAATAAAATGCATGATTTCAAAAACATGCATCATGATTTAACACACATACACAAATATTTATCTAGGGGAAATCAATTGCTCAAAAATACTTCCTATCTATATTTCATTTATAAAATAATATGGATGAATGAAATATGCTTGCTCAAGCTTGAGCACAACTTGCATAAGTATCTTCTATCCTATGCCTGAATGACTGGCTTTAGCCAAAACTTAGCCAATTTAAAGCCTTCCCAAGCTCATATTTTCTTGCTTTGTTTGATGAGGACTTAACCCCTATTAATTAGGGAAATTTCTCATTGAGAATTGCACAATTACTTTAGGCCCTTATTTGACTACATGCACCACCTATACAACTTGGAAAATTCTACAACTAAGAGTACATTGCCCTTGAAATCTAATATCAACTGGGTCACTTGAATTTCATGCATGAATGAGTTAATTTAGGTTGATAGATTAGTTAATTGGTTAAACACATAAATTACACCCCACTACTATACCTCCTACTATTTCTTCCAATAGTTGGAACTAGATAAACTGACCTTAACTCAATTTAACTTAATTAAATTGTTACAAATGAAATTAACTCAACCTAGGATCCTAAAATTTAGGAATCAATGTACAAAACTCAAGTTCACGGCCTTAATTAAATTAACCAAGATAACTGAGTGATAACAACTATCTCAAATGAGTTAAGTCATTCAAGTTGCCCGATGATGTGGAATATATATTTCCTCCTAATTTAATCAACGGTAAAATTAAATTAGGAATTTATGGCCACATTTTCAACAAAATGTAACAAAATTTTACTTTAATAAATCAATTAAAGGAATACTCAAGTGCTAATAACACATATCACCTTATATAAAGAGATTCACTTCATTTCATTAACATTTCTATATAATTGTAATATCTACAACTATAACACCCCCAACTAGGATTCCCCAACATGGTAATATGCATGTACATGTGACACTTAGGTTGGTGAGCCAAAATTTTATTCAGGTCTCCATGCCTCTACATTTATAGATATGTTACATCAGTGGGAAAAATGACTAATATGTTTTAAGGCCAACGTGATTGTGTAATTGGGTCAGAGAACCCGTATTTTTAGGCCAGTGCGCTGAGTTCCATTAAGGTGTGTGTGGTTGAGGATGTGATGGTTAGTCCAATGAGCTTAGTTGACATGATTTTAGCTAACTTGTTACAACCTATGAATTGATGGACAAAAACAATCTTGAGATCGAGACCCCATGAAGAAGGGAATCATGATATGAAAGTATATTATAATATTATAAAATAATATTATAATATAAAGTAAAGGGGAAACCAAGTCTATAAAAATGTGTTTCCCTTATTTAGTTGGAAAATAAGAATAGAGGGATATGTGTTCCTGAATGAGAGCCTTAAAGGGTACCTAAAATACCCATGAGGGAGAGCATGTATTTCACCGTGATTGTTGTATGATTCGTGGTTATTATGGTTTAATTATGCACACAATTATATGTTTTGGTTAAATTGTGTATATGGTTTTGTTCATGCTGGTATTTGTGTGAATGGAATTTCCCAAGAAAGGGTTGGGGACATTATGATGGCGGGTTACCCCGCTAAGCCCACAATATTCACTTTATATTGCATATAAAAATGTATTCCAGTTTTTTTTTTCCAAATAATTTTAAATCTTGGTAATTTCACAACATTGATGCAGAAGTACTCTTCTTCATTTACTGGTTATAAAACCAACCACCCTAGAATTCACAACTATATGTGGAAGCTTACATTTTCAAATTTGAGACATTAAAATATAATTCACATGGATATAAAACCATACATCTCAGTCCACATTTACACACTTCTATGAAACCCAATTTTCCTCCCCCATTGGGCAAACTCATAATGTATTCCTAGAATTGAGCTATCCCAATTATTAGAACTTATTATTAAATCCCTAATTTAATAATAAAGTTCAATTCAAACCCTAAGCACGCAGAACCGCTCCTCTTAATATATTCTTGATCTTAATCAAATTTTAAACCCCAACTCTAAGCTTCGATTCCTCTCCTTGGGCTTCAAATCAATATTTGAACTTCATAATTGAAACCATTCTATGAGGGCCCACTATATGAATGGGATAATTATACCAGCATAGCTCCAAAATATAAATCTTATGGTCTCGACTTAACGTTTTATCATTTATCGAATCAACGATCGAAAATAGATCGCATACCATCTCAACATCTTAACCATCGGCCTTCCACCATTATTAACACCATGCCTACGTTAACCAACCCGGAACTTGATGATGTGAAAACCCTTGGATCTTTTCCTTTCAGGATCGGACAACAATCGCGTTACTTATGCTCTGAAGGTTTATCACTTCAAAATTATGCAATAAAAATGGTTTTTGGAATACCATTATTGCCATGCATCCTCTAACAAATGATATCGCATTCCTTGAAGAAAATCCACTTACTAGGTGAACGCTTATGCAAAACCATTGGGTTAACCTCATCAAAACCCCCTCAACGTTCCACTTGTGCTACTTCCTCAAGGTTCCTCCTCCTTCATTACGGTTATGATTCAACTCTGTAAAACGAATTTGATTCCTGCTTGCGTATTACACCTCCATCCTCGATTCAATTTCTCAATTCCACGGATAGTTATGACCATCAACTTCACATTCAACTTAACGCAAGGCTTTGCACCACAGATTCTGTTCAGAATTTCGTCCTCTCTGCCTTAGCACGATGGCTCGACTTCTCCTGATATTGATCCAAATAACAGGATTTCGATGCAGAATTTAATATGTTCAAAATTCAGAGACTATATCAGCGCTTGCGCCCTTTACAAACCGGCCAAGACTCACTGATTGCCTATATGGTGACTTAACCTAAAATTTGATGATTAATACGATCGAAGGCCTCTCTATTTCTATTCTAAAATTCTTTACACGGAGAGATATTAATATCAATTGGAATTCTAGAAGAATTAAAACCTCTTCACACAAGTTTAAATCGCATTTAATATTCAATGGTCAAAAATTTCTGTATGGTGGATTTCATTTAAATCGATATCGATTTGCCCAATCGATACTACACAAAATTAATTTACACAGATTCACATTCATACCAAATGAATTTCAAAAAGGTTAACCCTTTCCACACAGAGACTTATGAAAAATGTGTGACTCAATGAAGCTCGAAGGAGCCAAGATTGATTCTTCACACAAACTCTAATAGCCTAAATTATTCCACAATGTAATCACTCAAAAATTTAAATAGACTCGAACCTCCTTCAAACAGTGATTACCTAATTTCGATCCATACCAGAATGCACCCAAATTTCCATATATCAACTGAGAAACACAATTAAATGCTTTATTGGAATCGATCCTTCCAGTGATCGACTCACCCAATTTGCAAATCAAATTAAAACACACGTGGCCTCAAACAAGAATCAAATTGATCCTGAATTCCTTTGTATAATTAAAACTCAATTAATTACAAAGACTTACTTCCTCTGTGGCCTAATCTTCAATTTGATGGCCCTTCTATCCTCACTACTCTGCCTCTTGAACCATTATCCCTCCTATCTCCCTGTAGGCTTACATTTATACAAAATACTAAGGAATCAATTCAGTTTCCCTAACAGCTCACCCAAGACTCTTGGAATTCTCAACATGCTAAATTTAGACTCAATCCTTAAAATAACTGAAACTGATCCTAATTTGAATGTCCCTTCACATTCCTAACTAATCACCTTTCCCCCATGTTCTCTAATGGTTCGAGAACATTTACAATTCCTCACTATTTTATTCAAATTACTAATAATTACATGAGAATTTAGAAACATAAGACCCCTTATGTCTTATAAAAATACAAAGTATTTCTTGAGCCTAATGTCCCTGCATCAGAGTCCCAAGGTTAAATTTGATCATGATCTCCTAATCATGTGCCTTCGATCTCTGCCTCCTGGACCCCATGCTTTGCTTTGTTGTTGTCCAACAACTGCATTATTCTCCAACTGCACTTCTCTAGGTTTCCATATCTTGTTCTGCAATTTACCACCAGCTATACTTTCACATTCTTCTCTTGTCTTTCCTTTGTTATGTTGGAAATATGATGCAGAGTGTTGTCCTTGATGGCAACCCACGGAATGGAGATGAAGACATGCGACTGTTGACATGTGTTTTCCTTGATGGCAATCCACCTGATGAAGTTATTCTTGACTTGATGGACTTGGTAAATGATGTAAATCTGATATGAAGTGATGTTTGTTGACAATATGATGCTGAGTGTTGTCCTTGAAAGGCAACCCACTTGATGAAGTTGTGCTTGAGAGAATATGTTCTTGATGAAGAAAATATGATGTATCTACAGTATGTACAGAAGGCAATGAAGAAAGGATTTCAGCTTGTGCTAAAAGTATGATGAAAATAGTATGTCTCTATGTATACACGGATCTGTCTAAGGGAATTCGCGTATGCACGCGGAAAAGAACGTGCCAAGTCGCGTATGGGCTAAAGCGCTCTAAAAGTGCAAAACCAGGGGTAATCACCATGGTATTGACCCATTGTATTGGGTAATGATCCGCCTAATTGACCCCGTCCAGGTAGTTTTGGGCTCATGGTATTGTTTTGGCCCATGGTATTGAAAAAAGGGGCTCATGGTATTGAAAAAGGAAAACCTATATAAGGAGAAGAAATTCATTATGCAAATCATGAGCGGTGGTGCAAGAGGTCTGAGCTTGAATGAATACTTCTCTCTGAAGTAGATCTGAATGGAAAGGGTTACACTTGAAGATAAATCTGAAGGTATGATGCACCAATGATGAAGAAGGGGATCTAGATCTGAAATGCACTTGTATCTGCTAGATCTACTTATGGAAGGCCTAGATCTATGATGAGGCGAACATCTAGGCGAACATCTGTCTGAAGTAAAAAGGGTAAATCTGAACTGAAGATCTGATCTGATGAAGTCTGCTGCTCTGTAATGATTGAAGATCTATACGCTACTACAGGAAGCGCATATACGCAACTTCTCAGTGAAGTAAAAAGCGCGTATGCGCAATAAAATATACACCGAAGTATACGCCGGTTTGCTGGTTTGTGTGGACTGGAGCGCGTATATACGCGACATCGCAAAGGAAGTGCATATGCAACTAGGGTTGTCAAGCAGCAAGAAATATTCATCCGTTATAATCGTGCTTCGCTATCTAATCGGTTGATAAGTATCTCGTTGGTGATGAATGTCTCGTTTCCAAAAGTATGGAAAGGGTCCAAAGTAGAAAAATTGATGAAACGTGGTCCCAGGTGGTGCTGAGGGTTGTAGCCTTCAGTCAGGGGGTCGTAGCTCCCTTCCAGGTGAGGCTGGTAAACGAGATCGGGGGGTCGTAGCTCCCTTCCAGGAGAGGCCGGTAAACGAGTCAGGGGGTTGGAGCTCCCTTCCAGGAGAGGCTGGTAAACGAGCGCAGGTGGGTGCCTGCGTGCTGGTCAAGTCTGCGCCAGCACATATGTTGTAATATGTTTTCTCTATAATAAAATATTGAAGGCTGAGCAACTGCAGCGGTGGTTTTCTCCCGATTTGGGTTTCCACCTAAAAATCCCGGTGTTCATGTGTGATGCTTTGTGTGATGGCTTATTCTGTTCTTACTGCACATGTTTACTATTTATTAAACATCTGATGAATGAATGATGGAATGATATAAGTGAAGAATTAATGACATAATTAGATCTCTGTGTATACGCGAGTTTCATAAAGGGTATCCGCGTATATACGCGAGTCTGTATCAGGAAAGTAGCATATGGGTTTTAGAAGCAAGAAAAAGTAAAAGTTTTGAATATGCAGTAAATACTGATTCCCCCCCCCCCCCCCTCACAGTATTTTTCCCAACAATTGGTATCAGAGCGGGTCCTTCTGCAGAAGCTTGATCGCTTGAAGGAGATCCGTCGCAATGGGAAGTCAAGAAGGAGTGATGTCTATAAAGCCACCTCTATTCAATGGGAGCAATATGATATTCGAAGGAACGAACAAAAAGCTTATCCGCAAAGCTCTGAGTATGTATGGGCAATCGTGCAAGAAGGTTATCAATACCCGCAAATATTCCTACCGATGTACTGAAAGAAAGAAGTATGAAATCAATGCCAAAGAAGTGAATGTCTTATTGGGAAGCATGTCTCAATCCGAATTTGCTAAAGTAATGTAGCTACATTCAAAGAAAGATATATGGGGATGCAAGACCATTCTAAGCTATGAAGGAGACACAAAGGTAAAAAAAGTGCAAAACCTTAAACTCTTAGAATTGAATATGAAAATTTCAAGATGCATACAGATGAGAGTGTTGCCAGCTATTCGTCCACACCAGAAATCAGATGAGAACATAGAAACCATAACCGATGCTACTCTGCTGATACTACTCTGGTGGAAAAGGTCTTAAGATCTTTGACTTCAAAATTTGACTCTAAAGTTTCAGCTATTGAAGAAAGGCAAGATCTGCAATTGCTTACTATTGTTCAATTACATGGTACTCTGACTGCTTTTGAAATGAGACAAGGAGGTCCTTCTCAAATAAGAGAAGCTGCTTTTAAGGCATCTACAAAAGGAAAGGAAAAGGAATTTGTCAAAGAATCCAGCTATATATCCGATGAAGAAGAAGCAAATTTCGTAAGAAAGCTCCAACTAGGTACTGGAAGATTCAAAGGTAAGCTTCCCTTCAAATGTTTTTAGTGTGGAAAAGTTGGTCATTATGCTGCAAAATGTCCTTATAAAGGAAAAGAAGTAGTAAGAAGGAATAAGAACCGATCTAGCTCTAAGAAAAGTTACTATACTAATGAAGATAGTGATGGGTCATCTAATAGTGAGGAAGAATGTGAGGAAGATCTTAGACTTCTCATGGCATTTGAACAAAAAGAAGAAAAGGATACTTTTATGGATGCTCTAGAGGAAAACGATTTTCTTGAAGAAAATAATCAACTCAAACTTCACTTAGAAGATTACAAAATTCTCTTAGAAGAACAAAAGATAATCAGAGAGACCATTGAAAAACAGCTTGAAGAAGCAAAGAAACATATTGAAAAACTAGAATGTGAAGTGGTGAGTCAAAGAAAAGAAGTTGAGAAAACAAAAACCTTGAATCTTAGATTTGCTAAAGGATCTGAAACCTTATATGAGATCATCAAGGTACAACGTTCTCCTCTTATAAAGACAGGTCTTGGATATACCGGAGAATCTTCTCAAACTTCAGCACCAAATTATCTAAAAGCAGTTACAGGTGGTTTACATCATTCAGTCACTCAGCAAGGAAATAAAGAATCTCTACAGGGAAAGCAGGACCATCTCAATTCAAGGTACACTAACAGGGATAGCTTTGAAAGACACTACAACCAACAGGTAAATTCAAATAGAAGATTCCATGATCGCAGAAATTTCTACTTCAATGGGCAATGTTTCTCTTGTCACAATTTTGGTCATAAATCTATTCAATGTGTTGCATATAAAACCATCATGACAAGAGAAGCAAGAAAGAAAAGGTTGGATACTGAACCAAAGAAGAATACCTATAACAATTTTTCTCCTCTTCAAAGTGAAGTTGAATGTACTTATTGTAATAACTTTGGCCATGAAGAATCTGAATGCAGGAACAAGATCCAGCCAAAAGAACGTGTTCCCTCAAGCTCTAAAGTGTGGAAAAAGAAAGAACCGCCAGTTGAAAATTGTGGGATAGCATTATTTGCAGAAGGTGAAAAAAATCAATGGTACATCGATAGTGGGTGCTCAAGACACATGACAGGTGACAAAAGAAAACTTCATACTTATAATGCTCTAGAAAAGGAAAAGAAAGTTACATTTGGAAATGATACTCCTACTGTAATTAAAGGAAAAGGGTCAGTATTTCTAAAAGAAAAAGTGAAGGCTAAAGATGTCATGTATGTGGATGGATTAAGGCATAACCTGTTAAGTGTTAGTCAAATGTGTGATCAAGGTGCAGAAGTGGTCTTCAGTTCCAAAGAATGTGTGGTTCGTGATCTTGATACAGGTAGAATCATTATAAAAGGAAAAAGAAATCCAAGCAACCTGTATGTACTAAACGTCATAGATCAATGTTACTTGAGCAAATCTTCAGAAAATTGGCTATGGAATAGAAGGCTAGGGCATCTGAGTTTCTCTCAAATCAACAAAGCAAGCAGACTTCAAGCCGTTCGTGATCTTCCCAAGGTCAATCTTCCAGAAAGTATCATATGCAAATCTTGTCAATTTGGTAAGCAGACCAGAGTACGATTCAATGCCAAAGAAGGATCATCAAGTAAGCCTCTTGAACTCATTCATACTGACATCTGTGGACCTATGAGGAAAAATTCATTACATGGGGATGAATACTATATCTTATTTATTGATGACTACTCTAGAATGTGTTGGATCGGGTTCATTAAACACAAAGATCAAGCATTTGAAAAATTTTAGAGCTTCAAAGCATTGGCAGAAAATGAATTAGATCTAAAAATCAAGTGTCTTAGATCTGATCGAGGAGGAGAATATTCATCAAATGAATTCTTTGAATTTTGTGAACAACATGGCATAAAAAGACAATTCTCTGTAGGAGGCACTCCACAACAAAATGGTGTAGCAGAAAGAATGAATAGAACAATTGTTCAAATGGATAGAGCTATGCTAGCTGATTCTGGCATTTCTAACATGTTCTGGAGTGAAGCAGCATTTACAGCGGTTAACATTATCAACAAGGCTCATGTTCGGGTAAATAGTGACAAAACTCCATATGAACTCTGGTATGGTAATTCTCCCACTGTGAAGCATTTTAAAGTTTTTGGAAGTAAATGCTTTATCAAAAATAATGATGAAAAGATTGGCAAGTTTGAACCTAGATCAGATGAAGGGATATTTCTTGGTTACACATCTTCAAGCAAAGCATTCACATGTTACAATAAAAGGCTTCAAAAGGTTGTTGAATGTATTGATGTTGTTATTGATGAGTCTCCTGCAGCTCCTAAAGAAGAAAAACAAACAACAAAAGAAGATGATAGCGACATATGGCCTTCTACATCAGATGGAAATGATATAGACAATGGATCCAATGAAGAACCTGAAGATGATCTATCTGAAAAGGCTCCATCCAGATATGTTCAAAAGAATCATCCTGAATCTCAAATTTTGGGTGACAAAGAATCTGGTGTACGAACAAGGAGAACTCTTGTAGGATCTTCTAATCATTTGGCACTCATATCCACAATTGAACCACACAATGTTAATGAAGCTAGCAAATATGAATTTTGGAGGCAAGCCATGGATGACGAACTTGTTCAAATTGAAAAAAATGACACTTGGGATTTGGTTCCAAGACCTCATGACAAAAATGTCATTGGAACTAAATGGATTTTCAAGAATAAGTTAAATGAGAATGGGGATGTTGTAAGAAACAAAGCTAGACTGGTTTGCAAAGGGTATACTCAACAAGAAGGTATAGACTTTGAAGAAACTTTTGCTCCTGTAGCTAGACTTGAAGCCATAAGAATGTTTATTGATTTTTCAAGTTATCAACACATCAAAGTTTATCAAATGGATGTTAAATATGCTTTTCTTAATGGTGATCTAGAAGAAGAAGTATACATAGAACAACCAGAAGGATTCATTTTTGGAAATGATGCAAATCTTGTTTGTAGACTTAAAAAGGCTCTGTATGGTCTCAAACAAGCTCCAAGGGCTTGGTATTATCGTCTTGACAAATATCTTCATCAACAAGGATTTTCAAAAGGGTCTGCTGATAGCAACTTATACACAAAAGTTGAAAATGAAAAACTATTGATTGTGTTTGTATATGTTGATGACATCATTTTTGGGAGTAACGAAGAATCTATGAGTCAAAAATTTGCCTCTGTCATGCAGCAAGAATTTGAAATGTCTCTACTTGGGGAACTAACATTCTTTCTTGGCTTGCAAGTGCATCAAGCTACAGATGGTATATTTCTATCACAAACAAAATATCTTAAGCAAATTCTGAAGAAGTATGGCATGGAAGAATGCAAACCTGTAAGTACACCAATGATAACCGGATGGAGTCTCAGTTCTAATGATGATTCTCCCACAGTGAATCAACCAGAATACATATCGATGATAGGAAGTCTGCTTTATCTCACTGGGACTAGACCAGACATTATGCATGCAGTTGGGATTGTAGGAAGATTCCAAGCTAATCCAAAAGAGTCTCATCTTCAAGCTGTCAAAAGAATTTTCAAATATCTACAAGGAACTCAAGATTTTGGTCTATGGTATCCGAAGAATGCTAATCTTACTCTTCATGCTTACACTGATGCAGATTGGGCTGGAAGTGTTGATGATCGGAAAAGCACTAGTGGTGGTGCATTATATATGGGACCCCGGTTAGTATCTTGGTTCAACAAGAAGCAAAATTCTATTGCCTTATCTACAGCAGAAGCAGAATATGTGGCTGCCGCATCTTGTTGCACTCAACTCCTTTGGATGATGCAAACCTTACAAGATTTTCAAATCAAATGTACACCTCCTGTCCCCATTAAGTGTGACAATACAAGTGCCATCAGTATTTCAAAGAATCCTGTTATGTATTCGAAGACCAAGCACATTCCCATCAAGTATCACTTCTTACGTGAACAAGTGCTTGAGCAAAAGGTGAAGTTGGAGTATGTTCCCTCCAAAGAACAAGTTGCTGATATCTTTACCAAACCTCTGCCTAGGGAAGCATTCGAGTATCTAAGACAGAAGCTGGGAGTGTTCTCTGCCAGTCAAAAGAACAAATCTGCATAATTTTTAGAAGATGGTAGTGGATACGCGGGTTTCCTGAAACACAGTCGCGTATATACGCGAGTTCCTGCACAGAAAACCGCGTATGGTTGGTTGCTGACAATTTTTGGTTGGTTCAGCTCTCTTCAGCACAGCTGCTGTGCTATTTGGTATCTCTGATACTGTTTGGTATCTCTGGTGGTGTTCCAGTTCTCATAAATCTGTTTCTAAAGCTTTGATGAAGATGCCTTGATGATTTGTTGGTGAAAGTGTTCAGGATGCACAAACTAAGGGGGAGCATTAGTTTTGCTGAGTATAATGCATTGCTGGCATTATGGTGGTTCTGATATTTGATCTCTCTTGAGGTCTTTTTGGTATTGATTATGAAAAGTCATATTTGTATTTTGATGAAAAGGTCTGATAGAGACCCATGATGTAAAATTGTAATATTCAGTCATGTAAGGACTTGTCAAATTTGTAAACCCACTTGGTTGGGTAGTTGAAAACCCACTTGGTTGGGTACTTGAGTCTTATATGTAAATCCACTTGGTTGGATATTACTTGAGTCTTTGGTGATAGGAAGTTCTTAGAGTCATGTACTTCATTGACAAATATGTTTGAAGATTCAGCATGAACTCAGGGGGAGCTTGGCCACTTCAGCACATATCAGATCTGCAGAATGTTTCTTCCACATGAGGAGAAAAGGGGGAGAATGTTGGTTTTTGATCCGCCCTTTGCCCTTGATGTCAAAGGGAGAGAGTGACATGGTGTTTGAATAAAGAGAAGATAATGATGTCAAATATTTGGGAGAGTGACATATTTGGGAGAGTGACATGGTACTTATCTGTTGTAGTATCCAAACACCATCGTGGTTGACATCAAGTCCAAAGGGGGAGATTGTTGGAAATATGATGTAGAGTGTTGTCCTTGATGGCAACCCACTGAATGAAGATGAAGAGATGAGATTGTTGGCATGTGTTGTCCTTGATGGCAATACACCTGATGAAGTTATTCTTGACTTGATGGACTTGGTAAATGATGTAAATCTGATATGGTATGATGTTTGTTGACAATATGATGCTAAAGGCAACCCACTTGATGAAGATGATGAAAACTTACTTGATGAAGTTGTGCCTGATAGAATATGTCCTTGATGAAGGAAATCTGATGTATCTACAGTGAGTACAGAAGGGAATGAAGAAAGGATTTCAGCATGTGCTATTTATATGATGAAAAAGAGTATGTCTCTAGGCATACGTGGATATGTCTAGGGGAAGTCACGTATGCACGCGGGAAAGAACGTGACAAGTCACGTATGGGAAAAAGCGCTCTTAAAATGCAAAACTGGGGGTAACCACCATGGTATTGACGCATTGTATTGGTTAATGATCCGCCTAATTGACCCCCGTCCGTAGTTTTGGGCTCATGGTATTGTTTTGGCTCATGGTATTGAAAAAGGGGCTCATGGTATTGAAAAAGGGTAAACCTATATAAAGAGAAGAAATTCATTATGCAAATCATGAGGGTGGGAGCAAGATGTCTGAGCTTGAATGAATAATTCTCTGTGAAGTATATCTGTATGGAAAGGTTACACTTGAAGATAAATCAAGGTATGATGCATTAATGATGAAGAAGGGGATCTAGATCTGAAATGCACTCAGACTGCTAGATTCGTTATGGAAGGCCTAGATCTATATTATACAAACATCTAAGGCGAACATCTAGGCGAACATATGTCTGAAGTAAAAAGGGTAAATCTGAACTGAAGATCTGATTTGATGAAGTCTGCTACTCTGTAATGATTGAACATCTATACGCTACTTCGCCGCGGAGGAAGCGCGTATATACGCAGCTTCGCTGAAGTAAAAGCGCGTATGCGCAATAAAATATACACTGAAGTATACGCTGGTTTGTGTGGACGGAAGCGCGTATATACGCGACACGTAAAGGAAAGCGTATGCAAACTAGGTTTGCCGAAGAAAGGGGCATGGAAATATCTGATCCGTTATACTGTGTTTCGCTATCTAATCCGTGTTGATAAGTATCCGTTGGTGATGTATGTCCGTTCTTAAAAGTATGGAAAGGGTCCAAAGGTGAAATTGATGAAACGTGGTCCATAGAGGTGCTGAGGGTTGTAGCCTTCAGTCAGGGGGTCGTAGCTCCCTTCCAGGTGAGGCTGGTAAACGAGATCAGGGGGTCGTAGCTCCCTTCCAAGAGAGGCTGGTAAACGAGTCAGGGGGTTGGAGCTCCCTTCTAGGAGAGGTTGGTAAATGAGCACAGGTGGGTGCCTGCGTGCTGGTAGGAGTCTGAACCAGCACATATGTTGTAAGATTTTTTCTCTATAATAAAAGATTGAAGGTTGAGCAACCGCAGCGGTGGTTTTCTCCCGACTTGGGTTTCCACCTAAAAATCCCGGTGTTCATGTGTGATGCTTTGTGTGATGGCTTATTCTGTTCTTACTGCACATGTTTACTATTTATTGAACATCCGATGAATGAATGATGGAATGATATCAGCAAAGAACTGTTGACATAACTAGATCTCTGTGTATACGCTAGTTGCTTGAAAGATATCCGCGTGTATACGCAAGTTTAATAAAGGAAAGTAGCGTATGGGTTTTAAGGAATGAAAAAGTGAAAAGTTTTGAGTATGCAGTAAATACTAATTCACCCCCTCTCAGTATTTTTCCCAACATGTTAA